>JAJMKA010000015.1:0-232947 GCA_030563805.1 Ruyongia namnaoensis
GGACCTGCATAAATATTAACTAATAATGGGTATTGTTTTTCTTCATCCATATTATTTGGTCTTAATTCAATAGCATTAACATGAATTGGATTACCATCTTCATCTTCATCAATAATAACTTTATGATATGATGATCTCTTACCTTCAAAATCAATAGCACCAAAATTAAATTGTCTCTTTGATAATGTAGTTGTTGAACTTAATTTAAATTCTGGAATTGATGGACCAATTTTATTTAATAATAAATATTTAGTTGATGGTGATAATGTAGCTTCAAAATAACCCATTTGATTTACCGGTTGCATAGCTGATAATTTTAAAGTATCTAGATTAACAGTATATAAATGTTCTTCAAATGATGATTGTCTATTAGCCAAGAAATAAACTTCATTTGTATCAGCATCATAGGCAATTGGACCACCAACGACTTCCCAATCACCACTAGTTAATGGAACTGGATCAATATCATCATATGATTTGAAATAACCTAAATGATTATATCCATTATTTACAATAACATCAATAAATCCTGTATTTGATCTTCCTTCTAAACTTTCATTCTTTGGAATTGAAACAATATTACCGAATTTTTCAATCCAACCATTATATTCTTCAGCTGCATTAACAGTTCTTGTAACTTTAGAATTTGTAGATAATTTATTAACAATTCTATAATTTAAGATATTTGAAGTTCTATCAGTTTCTTTAATAACACAATTTTCTTCATCAATCCAATCAACATCGTATAAAACCCAATCTTCACCTAATTCTGAATCTGATCTATCAACTTCAAATGATTCATCTTCTTCCAAATTATAACGGTATAGAGTAACAATTGGATTTGCAGTACCAGGTTTTGGATATTTTAATTTTTCAACTTCTGGATAATTTTTAGAAATTTCAATAAATTTTTCTAATTCTTGAATTGGCACATCTGAATCATCTAATTTCATAAAGATAAAATCAGTTTCATCAGGAGACCACCAAATAGCTCTATCTGAAGCTAAAACTTCTTCTTCATAGACCCAATCTGGTTTACCATTAAATATATCTGATGATCCATCTTTTGTAATTCTAACTGTACTCTTAGTTTCAACAATAAATAAATAAATGTCATGATCTTGAACAAATGTAATATATTTATAATTTGGTGACCATTGAGCAAATGAGATCTTTTTATCTTTCTCTTCACCAGAGAGTTTATAATATTCATCATTTAAAACATCGTATAACCAATAATCTGCAACTGATGAATGTCTAAATTCAGCTCTAACATTTGAAACAACAATTGAATAAGTTAAGTCAAAATTTGGGTAAACCATACTAATTGATTCTTTCTTACCTTCATATTGGAAACTATTTGGACCAACTTTAACTGAAAATTCAGCATCTTGTAATTTTTGACCATAATATGCACCATCTGAATAAACCATATAAAGACCTTCATCATTTGCTTTAGAGACTGGTGAAGTAGCTGCAGGTTGAATATATATAATACTATCAATAAAGATTTCACCTGTGAATGCCTTTGTAGGTATTTCATCTCTAGATGGACGAACTGGTAATGTGAATAAGGAGACTAATGATTTTGTAGTCTTTGGTGATTCTGTTATTGATGAAGTTGGGTTTGTGGAAGTTATTGTGGAAGCATCTGCTGCTACTGTTGATGAAGTGATTTGTACAATATCATTGTAAGTAGGATTTAGTGTTGATGATGAGGGTATTGTTGTTTCCAAAGAAGTTGTGGATATTGTGTCACTTTTATTGGTACTATTGTTTTTCTTATATGACTTCACACCAAAGATTGAATAACCAACCAATGCCAATGTCCATAGAATTAGAAGTAGAACAGTAAAGAGAAAACATGCTCTAGCACGAAATGATGTCTTCTTAGTCTTGATGAAGTTAGCATCTGTTGTGAAGTCTTCAGTTACACCTGTTGAATCCGCGTAACGATTTATATTATTGAGTAAATTTGAAGTTTGTGAGGCCTGAGAAGAAAGAGAATCATCGTCAGTGGATCTTCTGTTCAATGGCTGTCTTTCTAAATCGACATCTGTGAAATGAGAACTGTCCTCCAGTTCATACTCTTCTTGACCCATTGGATTCCTTTGTTGTTTCTTTGGAGTTGATGATTGTTCAGTTTGTTCAGTTTTTTAGACCGATATCTTTTTTTGAAAAATTTATTTGCTTATACATTTTCACTTTTTCAGTGCTGTCAACACCTTTTTTGAGGTTTGTAGATATTGGAAAGATAGTTAATTATGGTTGGTCCTGAAGTCCCTGAAGCAATAATACAAGCCAGAAGAGAGAAAAATGAAACTGTCAAAGAACCTACACTAATGGAGTTACATCAACAAAGAATTGGTGCTTATAATAATGGAGGTAAAGATATTTACAGTTATAACCCAAATGAATCACTTAATAAAGAAATCAAAGATGAGATATTGAGAAAAGTTACTTCAAATAATAGATTTACAAAGAGTACATCATGATTATCACCAAATAATTTTCGTGTCAGGGTATACTATAAATTATTTATCCTCCTTAATATTGAAATCCCCATAAAAACCAAGAAAAGAAATTGAAAGGTAAACTACAATAGTAAAGTAATTATACTGAAACGATATTGTGCTATATTAAAATGAATATTTATAATTATTTATGACCAATGTTTTTAAAATCACCATCAAATGCATCTTTCAACCATGAGTATAATTTATCATAAACTATTTTATTAGCATTATGGTATAAGATACTATGATCAGAATCTGGGAAAACATGAACATCATAATTTTTAACATCATTAATATCAAATTCATCCAATAATGTATAAGTATTTTGAATATGAACATTATCATCAGCTGTACCATGCATAATTAAGAATCTGTCAACCTTCTTAAATGAATCCATTTTATCAATTTGTGAAACTGCATAACCTTCTTCATTATTGGTTGGTAAATCCATATATCTCTCTGTATAAATAGAATCATAGAACATCCAGTTTGTAACTGGTGCAACAGCCATACCATACTTAAATGTGTTACCTGCATCATATTGTAATGTATTTAATGTAGTCCAACCACCATATGACCAACCCCATAATGCAACTCTTTCTGAGTCAACATAACCTCTCTCATTGATCCATTTTTGTGTAACTTGTGTAATATCTCTTGGTTCCCAATAACCAATTCTTCTCTTTGACCATGATCTATATTTCCAACCTTGACCACCTGTACCTCTTGGTTCAATGTATAAAACAATTGCATCTAATGATGATGAAACAACATCTAAGAATGATGGATTATATTTAGTATTAACCATTTGTGAACCTGGACCTGCATAGAAATGAACTAATATTGGATATTTCTTATTAGTATCAAATCCTTGTGGTAAAATTTCAATAACGTTTACTTCAACATCTTCATCAGTTTCTTTATTTTTATTATCATCATATTTACTATTGATTTGAACCCTTTGATAATGTTTTGATGGTAAACTATATTTATTCTTTGCCATTGTTGGTCTTAATGCAATAGTAAAACCTTGTAAACTCTTTGAAGAATCAGAACCTTCACCTTTTAATTTAACTGCATAACTTGTTGGAATTTCTGGACCTTGATATTTGATAATACAATAAGTTGAACTAATTGAACAAGTAGCATCATTATAACCAGTTTTAGTATCATCATTAAGAGGTTTAATTTCTCTATTTGAAATATTGATAGTGTAAACATGTGATTCCATTGATGCTCTTGAATTTGATCTATATATAATAGTATTTGCATCATAATCAATTGAAATAATTGAAAGAACTTCATATTCACCAGTGGTTAAAACAATTGGAGTTTTAGATTCATAAGTTTCATAATAGACTAAATGGTTATAACCATCAACTTCATTGATATCAACATAACCGACTTTACCATCAATAGTAATAACGAATGGATCATTTGATTTTTCAATCCAACCATCATATTTATTTGAATCAATTTCATAAATTGTATCAATAACTTTTTCTTTTGATTCATCATCAGTATTGAAATATTTAACTTTTAAAATCTTAGATTCTCTATCAGTTTCTTTAATCATGAATTGATTTGATTCTAAAAAGAAACAATCATAAATAACTGAATCATCATCTTGATCTTTATTAGTATTTGAAGATCTTTCAATAGCATAAACTTTATCTTCCTTTAAGTTATAACTTGATAATGAAACGATTGGATTAGCATAACCAACTTTTGGATAAGGAATCTTGACATTGATTGGATATTTATTATCCTTTGATGGATCATGAACATAATAATCAATAGCGTATTGTTCAATTTTTGTATCATCAGTCTTCATAAAGATTAAATGAGTTTCATCAGGAGACCACCAAGTAGCATCATCCTTAGCTTGAACTTCTTCTTCATAGACCCAATCATTTTTACCATTGAAAATAGTTTCTGAACCATCTTTAGTAATTTGAGTAATTTTATAATTATCTTTAATATCTAAAATGTATAAATCATTTTCATAAACAAAGGAAACATAGTTATAATTTGGTGACCATTTAGCATAAGAAATTCTAACAATTTCATCATTAATCTTAATAGGTTGATATTTCTTATTTTCAATATCTAAAATCCAATAGTTCGCTAATTTTGAATGTCTAAAAATTGAAACATATTCAGTTGATACAATAGCAAATTTTAAATCATATGAAGGAATGAAATCCATAATTTTATGTAGTGAACCTTCATAATCAAATTCATAATTTGATAAAACTTGAACAAAATCTGGGTCACTCATCTTTTTAGCTTGGAAATCACTTGTTTCTCTTGCAATATATAAACCTTCATCTTTAAAATCTTTAATATTTACTGAACTTGGTGGGATTAAGAAATCTGGTGAATAATCGAAAGCATATAATTCACCTGTTCTAAGAACATCCATTGTTAATGCTCTCCCCTTCTTTGTATTTGTGTTTGATGTTGGTTTTTCTTCTACTTCTTCTTCTTTATCATCTTTAATAGAATCAGTAACTTTAGTAGTTATTGTTGTTTGAGTATGTTCGACACCATTAGTTGTTGAAGAACCTAATTTCTTATATTCAGACATCATTTCATCGTGACCATCATAATCCATGTTCTCATTATCATTTGTTGTACTATTCTTATTATTACCTGTTAAATTGGAGTAATAATCTAATATACTATTAGCACCATCTTTTGAAGTTATATAGATGGACATACCAATGATCCAAGAGATCAGAACTAGTGCTAATATGACCAATGTCTTTCTCTTCCTTATTGTGATATTGAAACGTGATAATCTTGAATTACTGTTTGAACCTGGACCTGAAGTTATACCATCTAATTTTGACATTAAAGAGGTGTTCAATAAACCTCTTGATTGACTTGAATTTGAACCATCCTCTAGATCTAAATCAAAATCATCTTGATCTTGGGTGTCACTCTTGTTGACCATCTCGTAATCACTCATTATACCTGTGGTACCTGATCTATAAGAGAGATGTTAACTCAAGAATTATAAAGAATTTGACACTTTGTTAAGTTTTGATTTCGTTGTATTTTTTATTTTATTTTGTTAACAAAAATTTCTGAATTTAGACTCCAAAGCGAAAAGTGCGAAACAACGATTAAAAAGGTGTAACAAACTAATTGAAGAGTGTAGAGAGATCAAACTAACAGAACAACTACTACAACATCATGGACGAGAACAAACGTATGTCAAGACTTCAATTACTCAGTGTTCAGATCATGATTTACTAACATGTATTGTCTTTTTCTAGCTAATTCAATACTGGCTCAAATACCTTTGATAATATCTCCTTGTTTTAATCCACCAAGAGCTGTAACTCTACCATTTGATTATAAAACATTACCATCACAAGTACCAGAGACTAATGTCACTCTAGATAATCTACAGGCATGGATTGAAGAGTGTAAGAGCGTAAAATCTACCATTGAGAATTATGGATCTAAAGAAAAGAGTTCTTATAAGACATGGGAAAGTAATACTGTTAATAGATTAGCTCCAGGTTATCTTAATAATGATACTTCAGATGATTCAAATAGCAATAGTAATGAAAGATTACCAATGTCTCCAAAGATTTTAACACCACAAAGAAAGATTACAACGCCGTCAAGATCAATAAATGATAGTGTGATCAATAATAATAGTCAAACTACAGAAACAAATACAAATCTGAATAATTCTAATATTAATGATGATGCTAATAAATTAAATAATAATGAACAAATGAATGATATAGATAGAGCATTTTCAAAATTGGGAATGCGTTAATGATGCTGATAAATTTTATTTATTTATTTATTTTATTTAACCAATCATACTTCTCTTTCTACCTCTCATTCTAACATCTTCATATCTATTCAAAACTTCTTTTAATTTTTTAGTATTCTGTTTTGGATTAACAGTTTTATATACATTTTCATAACCTTCTAATAACCATTTATTATAATTTTCAGCATATAGTGGATGAGTACTTAATATAGCTCTTTCTAAAACGTATAAATCAACAGCTTTATCTTCAACCAAATTTGATATTGAACCTAATCCAAAATCAATAATATATGCATCCCAAGAATCATTTTCTTTATTTTGTTGTAATAAAATATTTGAACTTGTTAAATCACCATGAATTAAATCATTTATATGTAAATAAGCAATTTCTTTACCAACTTGTTTTAAAACAGTTTCAACATTTGATTCAATAGCTTTATCAGGTAATTCATTAAATTGCCATAACCAATTCTTTAAAGAACTTAATTTATTTTCAAAATTTATTAATTCTTCACCAATAAATTCCATCCAAAGAATACCATTTTTTGGATCTAATGCTATTAAATTTGGTGAATGAATTTCTGGAATAGTACATAATCTTTGTAGTATTCTTGCTTCAGCTAATGTACGATGCTTTGTCAGTTGTTGATCTAATATTGGATGTCTATATTTCTTTGGAGGTCTAAATTTAATGATATATTTATTTGGATTATTTATTGATTTTGGACTTATAGATGAGGAAAGATATGGGTGTGTGCTTGTTTGGAACACTACAGCTTCTGCACCTTGTGATATGACTGTCAGATCTATGTTCTGTAAGTGTGATTTAGCTATATCTAAGATTTCCTGTGACATTATGAACCTAGTTAATGTAAACTTAATGATGTTATTAGAAGAAGTTTTAAATTTTTTGTATGAGAGAAACATCCGGACACCAGAGCTGTTTTTTTTTTAATTTCAATTTTAATTGTTTTTCCTTTCTCCTTGAAACTTGTTTATGGTAGATAAATAATTGATTTGATTTGGAAAGCGATTTTTCTTATAATTATATTGATGGAGAAAATTTAAATTACTTTGTTTGGTTCACAAGTTTGGTATAAAAAGGTTCTTAAATGTTTGTATACCAATTCTTGCATGTTTTGCATACCTTTTCATATGAAATTATCAAATTCAATTTAAATTTCACCTCTTCAAATGAAAAATAATGATTATTCGTTATTAAATATTTTAGGGGAATATATCTTAAGAATCATTGTTGTCCTCATGTTCATATAAGGTACTACATTTGTTTTCTAAGAATAATATAATTAGAAGATAATGTTCAACATGTTTGGACTATAGTCTGAAAATTATAGCTAATACAATTTAATAACTAAGAGTTATAAAACTATAGAATTCAAGTATAAATAATATTAAATATCTAATTATGATTTACAATTATGATTGGTATTTTTTATTTTTGAATTCAAATGATATTACAAATTAAGTTATTGTGGTATCATACTGTAAAATACTATAGTATCCCTTTTACAAATATATGAGTACTATTTTGATACTCTAAACTGATGTTTCATTGTAGCTTGTAAATTAGGTGAATATAGCTTACAATCTTATTAGTTACAACTAGTTACAACTATTATAATAATTATTGAGCTAACAACCTTGAATACTTGTTCAAACTATATTTGTATTGTGATTTACTGGATCCATTATTAAATAAAATACGAGAGGACTTGAATTAATAGATTATGATTATTGCTGTCAAGTGTCAAGCTATAATTATGTTTATAAACCTGATGATGGATGCCAAAAGACAATTTGACCTACACATTACACAACAACTTCAACTATACAGTATACAGATAATCACCATTGACCAATAGATTCAAATTAACCACAACTCAAGGCATCCCACGTAGACCTCAAAACCAACAAACACTCCTAAGAACATTACCGAGGATCAGAGAGTTTTGTGCTTTGTGCTTTTGGTGATGTTGTTGTAGGTAGAGTGATGTATGTTGTGGTATTGTTGAATGTGAAATATATTATTTTAGGCTATCAAGCTATCAAACTATCACTCTTTAAATAACAAATAATAGTAGCAAATTACCTTTCAAATGGAAATAAGAGATCTCTTTGTTTTGAGGTGTTGGTCTAATTTTTTAGTTTATGAGTTTTTGTGGTTTTTTCTTCTCTTTCTTATTGGATTAATAGGAAAAGAATAAGAAATAGGAGGTATCTAATGGTTAAATGAATACTGGAAGACAACACTACTATTAAAGCTAAACACCAACGGTAAATTTGCAACACTTACATGGGTTTTTACGTTTCTACTCTGCAAAAATCGATCATTTATAGTAAATCTAAAGGGAAATTTTTCGTAGCTGGCTTCAATGAATTTCTAACAAGGCAATTCTATGAGAATGGTCGACGGTCGTAATCAAAGTCACAAATGATTGTCATTTACTCATCATCAACTAGCATTCTTCTCATTTATTTCTCTCCTAATTTCGAACAACTATATTTCAATTATACTGGAATTATCGTTGTAAAGTTGTTAACCATAGGATAAAAATAGAACCTTTACTTCATATATGTCTTCCTCTATAACAACCACTTCAATTCCAGTTAAACCAGTAGATATCTATATAGATCTAATCTCCAACATCCAAAGAATCCAATCAACTTAAACTTCTTTCAATAAACAGTATAATGAACTTGAAATCTTTCAATTCTATAAACTTATGACAAGCGATTAATCAAAAAAGATTAATTTGAAATATTCGCTAAGCTTCAAATTAACAAAAAACTTCATAAATTTATAACCATATACTATAAATCAAAATAGAATTCATAAACTTCAATCAATTTGTAATCCAATGATACCAATAACTCATATATATCTTCAATATTTAAACAAATTGCAGGGGTATTAAAAAAACATAAAACCAAATTAAATAATGAAAAAATAGCTTGAAAATTTGTATAGAAAACTTTTTTTTTTGATTTTTTTTGCTTTTGTCCTTTTGGCTTTTTATAAAAAAAAAAAAACTGCCTAATTTAATTTTTATAAAATCACATAAAACAAGTCATGGGAAAAAGTTTTTTGTTAATATTATCCTTTAATAGAATACACTTGTCAATTATCAACAATTAATCGATTCATTGATCAAATTTCCATAATTTAAACTGCACTTAAAACCCCAATTAAAATTATTTCTTTAAAAAAAAATTTTGGTTTGAAAACAAAAGAAAACCAAATAATAATAAATAACATAGATTCTCATCTTTTATTTGATCTTCATTAGCAACAAGATACATTTCAAACTAATTCATACTTGAATATACTGTTTGTAATTTTATAAACAAATTTGGATTAAAATTCTTACTTCTTACTCATAAATTTCAAAAATTTCAATTATTCCTCCAAATCTCAAAATATCCCACTGAGATCCCTTTCAAATTAAAACAAAAGTCATTGATAACCTCAACTTCAAATAAAACAATTGATTTGATCAATTAACAAAAACCAAATTTACAATCAAGTCAAAAACATCAAACAAAAACACACAAGAATTAACTATAATTTTAAATTTTTTTTTAAGAAAAAGAAGCCTGTAATAAATTCAAGAGAAATTTTTTTTAAAATAAAAACCACAAATTATAAACAATTAAAAAACTTTCATTCCTTTATTTATTTCTCTCTCTTTTATTTATTTTAATTCAATTGTTTATTTTTCTTCAAATCCTTCATTACAATATAACATCTATGTATAATCATATTCTTATTCCAATCATATTCCACAAATAATTCATGCAAAACAACAACCAAAGCAACCAACAACAACAACCGCAGCAGCAACAGCAACATATACAGCTCCAACAGCTACAATTACAACAGCAGCAACAACAACAATCTCAACAACAAATTCAAAATCAAATTCATATTCAACCATTACAACAACAACAACAACTTCCATTGCCTTTACCTCAACAACAAAATATTATAACTAATAACCCATTAATAGTTCCACAATATCAACACTTGGATGCAGGTCTTCCAACTAATACTTCAAATATAAATAACATCAATAACTACAATGAAATAATAGATACTTTAGATATTCCAAATGATTCTTTTCTAATAAGTTCTTTAGAATTACCAACAAATACAAACCAACAATTATCAAATTATCCTGATACAACTTCTATACCAACAACAAATACAACAACTTCTTTACAAATACCTGATACAAATACATTCTTTACACTTTCATCAAATCCTTTCCAAACTTTACAACCATTACCACCAACAATATCAACACAACTTCCAATCAATAACAACAACACATATTATAACTATCAATCGGATAACATTGCATCTATAAGTAGAACAGATTCAATATCCAATCCATCAAGAACTAGTCTTTCATATATACCGACAACTGGTCCATTACCAACAACAACAGAAATTCAAAACACAACAACAAATGACCTTCACCCTTATGGGTTTAACATCAACACCAATCCTCTTTACTATAATGATCCACAACAACAACAACAACAGAATTTGTTTAATACAACGGTTAATAATTTTGATGATGATGGTAAAGCTTTAATTAGAGATAAATTAATTTTAAAATCATTAATGAAAAAATCTGAAAGACATAAATGGCAATATATATCCAAAAAATTATCAATAAAAGTACCAGCAAGACAATCTTCAGCAATGGCATGTCTTAAACAATCAAAAGTAATCATACCAACTATTTGTTTTGAGAATAGAGTTAATGATTTGATTCAAATTTATTATAAAAATATTAATGAAGAAGAAATTTATGATGTTGATAAATTATCACTTGGTACAAGTCTTTGTTATATTGTTCATAAATTAACTATTGATGATATGCTTGCAGATGATGCAGATGATGAAGGTGAAGATGAAGTTGAAGTCAAAGTTGAAGAAGGTGATGATAACTAAAACAAAAAAAATTCTGTTGACCATCCAAAAAAAAAGGGTGACGCTGGTGATGCAGATGATGAACCAAAAGTATCATTGTGCTTATATTCTCTATTCTCTATATTAGGTTTCCTGCTTTTTTCTTTTCTCCCTCTCCTTTCTGCTTATAATTCTAGATCTAGATTGTTTTCTTATTTAATTCCTAACCATATTTTTCTTTATTTGTATAATCTAAAACACACTCTTCAATTCAATCAAACAATTAAACATCAGCTGTAGCACCATTAAGACGTAGATCACCAGCACCAACTATCGCATTAGCTAACCCAAAACTATGAAATTAAAGCGCCCTAAAAAAACTTTTTTTCACCAGTCACCACCTTAAAAATTTGAAATTAAGCTCAGTCAAAATCTCAACACAGATTAATTAATTTTTATAAACCAACTGATATTCAATAATTTCAATATTTGTAAACATCAATTGTGATTTTTTGATATAAATTTCTATTCCATTTAATTTATAATTTATAATCATTCATTCATACTTTTTATCAAGAAAAAAAAAATCTTTTAGTAAAAATTGTCACTTTAAACAACTTTGAAAATCACCCTTGATCACTTCATTAAAATCACAGAATACTAAAAATCAATAATTATCAAAAAGTTTTCTTCTCAATACTAACACATGTGATTTATATCATTACTTTCTCTTTAAATATTGAAATTTATCTGATATTTCTGTTGTTCATATTACTACCATATCGGAAACAAACAACCATTATTTTGATGATGGTGTATACCAGGGTATGAATAAATATTAAAACTTAGTAATGATGATAGTAATAATAACATATCCAATGATTTAGAATAGAAATTTTATTGATTTATGATAGTGTTTTGAAGAAATTGTCAATATAATAACATAATTGGGATTGAAATTTTAGTTTTGTTTTGAGGTATACTTATATTTTCTGTTTATTTGGATGAATAAGAGATTCAGTTTTCAGGGCATATCAACTATCACAGAGTCAATAGAAGTGGATGGCTGATGAGATGTTGATGAATGAGTATTGGGTATAGATCTTTGTTGTTTGTGATGATTTAAGCAAAATTAAAAGAAATTCCAGCATGATTCAAAATAGTGGTAATAACCAAAACAAAGGAGAAAGATGGTAAAGAACAAACTATTATAGATATTAAATCAGTTATATCATCATTGCTATTGATCACTGGTCTTAGTTAGATTCATCAAGTTAATGTTTCAGCTTTTGATATCACATAACCAAAAAAATATAATAAAATAAGGAGATCTGGATCAAAACAGGTATTCAAAGAATAACAACCAAACTCCATATTAAGATCCTAAAGCTAGAAGAATATGATGTTGTTGCAACAATTAACATTATATCAGTGTTATGATGGATACTTGAATAAAAAGTTGGTAGAGTGAAGTTAAAGAAATAGACTTCAAGAGCAACAGAACCGATACCAATACCAACGCTAGAAGCAACAGCAGCATATCATCAAGGTTCTATGAAACCAAGAGCAATTGATTATGAAATGTTAATAAGAATATTAGGTATAAAACATGTTTCAAGAAGAAGAATTTAAAAATTCATCATCAAGAATTTTTAAAAAATCTCAAAATCCAATAGTGAAGAATAAGATACAAAAAACAGCAATCAAATAATATACCAATCTGGAAAATCTATAGACCTTAAAAGAATCATCTTGATAAATATCAATTCTTCAGTGATAAAAACAAAAATAACAGTTTTTGCTTTTTATAAACTTATAATTATTCCAACAAAAGATAAAGAGATAGAGAACTTGAAAATAATTTCTGAAGATTCATTAGATAATGTGGTTTAGAATAATTTTTAAAGTCTTTTGGTTATTATTAATGCTGATGTGTTGTGATATAGCTGAGTAGTAGTTATTGGTTTGATATTATTTGTGAATGAAATCAGATATTTGTGCTGGTGATTGTGATTGTGGTTGAAGCTTTTTGGTTTTAGGATAGTTGATGTTGAAGATCTAGCTAAGTTTTAGAGGAACTTATGAAGCTGGGTGTTTCGTTGTTGTGATATAAGGATGAGTGATTTTTGATTGAAGTTGTCAATAGTTGTTTTGTTGTTTGTTG
Organism: Ruyongia namnaoensis; assembly: GCA_030563805.1. Taxonomy (NCBI): domain Eukaryota; kingdom Fungi; phylum Ascomycota; class Saccharomycetes; order Phaffomycetales; family Wickerhamomycetaceae; genus Ruyongia; species Ruyongia namnaoensis. The sequence goes on from JAJMKA010000015.1 coordinate 13,419, forward strand.
ATATTATTGTTCATTTTGTTAAGCTTAAGTATCAGGTTTCTTCTTCAATAAGATTTTTTGTATTCTTTTTGGTTTCTATATTATGATTAACTCAACTTGTTTGACTGATTCTGGTTGTTGTTGTTGATGTTTTGTTTTTAATAGTTGAGATGAAACATCAAGCTGGTGTAAATGATAAACGGCAAAGAAGATTGCAACTAATACAACATTAAAACAATATAAACACTTCTTGAAAACAAATCTGGTGGCAAAATTAGTTGTTGATAAAATTAAAGGGAAATATGACAACTGTGAAGTATACCTCAAAACCTCAAAATAGTTATTTCTTTAAATTTGATGAAAAATAATAGAGTTTTGTGAATATTAGATGTTATTGAGAATGAATATGATGGTAATTAAGAATTAACAATATTGGATCTTTACATCTTTCTGTGCTTCTTACTTTCATTTTTTTCTTGACAACTAACAACAACATTGATTTTAAATACTTTTTAACAAAACAATCAATATTCTTCACTATTTTTACAATCAAACAGATATATTTCAACCATTAATTATGAATATATCATCAAATATCACACCACAAACCATCACAAGTTGTATTCAAACCACAAAAAACTAATACATCACAAAAGAGATCAAAATGTCTGACAAAAAAACACCAAAATACAAACAGATACGAACTTAGGAAACAAACACATTAAAATCAAATTAAACCAATATCATGAGGTAAAAAAGTTGTAGGTAGAATATTCATCAACTTAAGAATAGTTCATTGAAAAGAAAAAGTATCATCAACTATTAAAAATTTTCTATTAATTGATGAATTTGTTGAATTTCAACATTATTTATAACGAGGATTTTTTTAAAATTTGTTTTATTATTTTTTCCAGCTAAATTATTTTTATGAATGTTTTTTTTTGCTTAATTTTTTTTTGGTTTAACTATTTATTGTTTTAATAGTTACAGATTATGAGCTAATGTTAATGCAATTGTATTGGGTAATGAGGAATGATGACTAGTTTTATTGATTAGATTTAGTTGTTAGTTGTTGACTTGATCTTTCCAGCTTCCAGAATTTTTTTTTTTCAAAGTAACTCGAGTTAATAAAAAAAGCTTCCTAATTGTTGATTAATCACTATGACGAATATGATTGGGACTAATTATTTAAAGGGGATTGAATAGTTTTGAATAAACAAAATCAAATATTGTTGGTGTTTGGTCTTGAGTTCGTATTGGTGACAGCTCAGAAGATATTGGCTTTCAATGTCTATCACTATATAAAGGCTTAATAAACTAAATGGTTTTGATTTGAATACAGAGAAAACAAGAACAACTTCAGCTTTTTAATATTGTTCAATTGTTCATGGTTAAATAAATATTACATTGCGAAGAAAACAATTTACATAGTAATTCTTTCAACTATAAATATTTCTGTATACAATTCAGATCACAAACAATAAAAAACCTAGAAACACTTAACACAATATAGAATAAACAACAGGGCCTTAATAGTTAATACCATAGAAACCAACATAGAAAGAACAAAAACGATTAACCACAGCAACAGCAACGTCTTTTTAACCCTTGACCTTCTCTACATGAAAATTAACTGCAGAGGAATGACAGATATTTTGATGGTCTATAGCTGATGTAGTAACATTTTGATCTTGATATATTTATCATTAATCATTAAAACCAGTTATCATCTTTGTTTCATGGTTCTTTTCTTCTCTTTGGTCTTAAATTCTTTGGTTATTTGTAATTTGTCTTTAATGTTAATTGCAGAATGATTGATCAAGTTCTTTATTATAATGAAATTTTTCATAACATCTAATAAAAGCAAGAAATTGTTCCCAATATGTTTTATTCTTATAATTTTCAGGATCAAAAAGAGAGGGGGAATTAATACCAGTCATTTTATTCTTAAATAAATACATGCTTATAATTTGATAAATAACTTTATCACTAGAATCAAATTCAGTTAAACCCAAATATTGAAAAACTTCCATAATTTGATCTTTAAATTCGGAATAAACAGATTCAAATCGAATATTATAAGAAACACCATCAACAAATTCATCAATTGTTTTCTCAATAAATCTAATAGCACCAGAAACTGTTTCATAATTATCATTTTTGTAATAATTATTCAAAAAAAACTTTGACTTTGCAACATCAGAAATAGGCAAAATTGGTCGAATGCAACCTTTCTTCTTCATCATTTTATGAAACATTCTTTTATCATCTTTTATCTTAATACAAGTCCTCTCTTTCTTCTTATTAGTTGAGATAACAGCAGTAACATCTCTAGCTAATAATTGCTCTAATGATTTTAATCTTCTATCTCTCTCACTCTTAACTGCAATATCAGCAGTAACACTTCTAGAAATTGACCCTGACATTATTTTAATACTTATTAAGTGTTAAGTTACTTCTAATTATTATTAAAAAATAATTAAAACAAAATTAGTTGATTCTTTACATCTTAATTTATAGTAATTTTAATCTCAAAAGAATTATTCCCAATATTGCTATTCCTAATTTTACTCTAATTTTTGTAATATCTAATTGATTATTAATTCTTTTCATAAACTTTATTCGAAAACTTTTAATAAATAATTTAGCTATCAGCTATTACCTTATAAATTGTCTTATTGTTGCTAATAGCAAGCGCTAAACAAAAAATTTCCAGGGCGACACGTTATACAGAAAAATGGCGACACGAAATTTCTACGGAGTTTTTTTTTTTTTTTTTCTCTTTCGTCCAAAAAAATTAAATAGAAAAAGAGAAGAAATTCTAGAGAGGATATTTCAACATTAAAAGTAATTAATACTCAAAGTCAAAATGTCTTTAGAATTACACTCAGACAAGGGTAAAACCTTAGTCTCCTTTGCTAATAACATCAAATTAGCTATTGCCTCTCATGTTTACAAGCAAAAGTTGACCAGTGAACCAGGTATGTTCTTTTGATGATGAGTCAGTTGTTAAATATATGGCATATTTTAACACTTAGATTGATATTGATCTCTATACAAAAAAAAATTTAATTTATACAAAAAGGTTACTAACAATTATGTTTTATAGATGCTCCATCTTTATTATTAAAGGATTCAAAATCAGGTTTTGAATTAGTTGAACCAAACTCCATTGTTAAATATTTAGCTAAAGATTTTTCAACTTCAAAAGATATTGAATATGAAGAAGATGTTTTATATAATTCATTAGTTAAAAATGATACCAAATCATTAGATATTGCTTCATTACCATCAATCAATCAAATAAATCCATCCTCAATTATTTTATTTGCTTCAGCTTATGCTTTAAATAAGGAATCATATCCTGAATTTCAATCAAAAGAAGAAATTCAACAATCTTTAAAACAAGCTATTGCAATCACTAATTTAGAAAGACAAAAGGAACAACATACTGGTGCTTCAAATATCATTCCAGGTTTTGGTATCAATAAACAAAGTGATGAAATCTTACCAGATCCATCAAAGAAAAATATCTTAATTACTTCAGCTTTACCTTATGTTAACAACGTGCCACACTTGGGTAATATCGTTGGTTCAGTCTTAAGTGCTGATATCTATTCTCGTTATTCAAAAGCTAGAAACTATAACGTTTTATATATCTGTGGTACTGATGAATATGGTACTGCTACTGAAACTAAAGCTCTTGAAGAAGGTTGTACTCCAAGAGAATTATGTAATAAATATCATAAAATTCATTCAGATGTTTATAAATGGTTCCAAATTGGTTTTGATTATTTTGGTAGAACTACTACTGAACAACAAACTATTATTGCTCAAGATATCTTTTTAAAACTAAATGAAAATGGTTATTTAGAAGAACAATCAATGGAACAATTATATTGTCCTGTTCATAATGGTTTCTTAGCTGATCGTTATGTTGAAGGTATTTGCCCAAAATGTCAATATGAAGATGCAAGAGGTGATCAATGTGATAAATGTGGTAATTTATTAAATCCATTTGAATTAATTGAACCAAGATGTAAATTAGATTCTGCTTCACCAGAAAAGAGAACTTCAAATCATATCTTTTTATCATTAGATAAATTAGAAGGTGAATTAAAAGAATGGTATCAAGAAGCTTCAACTAAAGGTGATTGGTCTAAAAATTCAAAAACTATTACTGAATCTTGGTTAAATGAAGGTTTAAATCCAAGATGTATTACAAGAGATTTAAAATGGGGTACTCCAGTTCCATTAGAAGCTTATAAAGAAAAAGTTTTATACGTTTGGTTTGATGCTTGTATTGGTTATGTTTCAATTACTGCTAATTATACAAAGAATTGGGAACAATGGTGGAAAAATCCAGAAAATGTTAATTTATATCAATTTATGGGTAAAGATAATGTTCCTTTCCATACAGTTATCTTCCCATCAACTGAAATTGGTACAAGACAAGATTGGACAAAATTACATCATTTAAATACAACTGAATATTTACAATATGAAGGTGGTAAATTTTCAAAATCAAGAGGTGTTGGTGTATTTGGTAATAATGCTCAAGATTCTGGTATTCCACCATCAGTTTGGAGATATTATTTAGCATCTGTTAGACCAGAAACTTCAGATTCTCAATTCTCTTGGGATGATTTTGCTTCAAGAAATAATAACGAATTATTAGCTAATATTGGTAATTTTGTTAATAGAATTGTTAAATTTGTTAATGCTAAATATAATGGTGTTGTTCCACAATATAATGTTGCTAATTTAGCTGGTTATGATAAAGTTGTTGAAGATTTAAATGCTTTATTAAAATCTTATAATGAAGAAATGGAAAGTGTTCATGAACGTCGTGGTTTACAATTAGCTTTAGCAATCTCTGCTCGTGGTAATCAATTCTTACAAGATAATAAATTAGATAACTCATTATACAATGATTATCCAGATAAATCAGATGCCGTTGTTGGTGTTGGTTTAAACATTGTTTATTTAGTTGCTTCAGTTATTTATCCATTCATGCCAGAAACTACTCAAAAGATTAATGAAATGTTAAATGCTCCACAATTAGCTATTAATGATAAATTTGAATTATTAGTTCAAGGTGGTCATAATATTAATGATGCTCAATATTTATTCAGAAGAATTGATGAGAAAGAAGTTCAAACTTTAAGAGCTAAATATGGTGGTAAACAAGAATAAAATTAATCAATAATTTTATGATCATCTCTGTATATTATAACTATTTGTTTACATCATCATAGATATTATAATTAATAATGATTCCTTTAGTAAATATTTATGTGTTCCCCCTTTATAAAAAACTAATATCAAATATATGTAACACTTTTAATGATAATCAGTTTTGTAATATATTTAAACTACAATCAATGGGAAGATAATTTTAATAAAAACACCTCTAAATTAACAAATATATTAAGAATATTTAAAATACTATAAGAAAAACACTATAAACAAGGAAAGGAATGGGAAAAAAACTCTTTAGAAAAATTATTAAAATAACAAGATTAATTTTTTGAATAATCAATATTCAAGGCATAAAAATAAATAAACATATAACAAAAAGGGATATAATTCAATTACGTCTTAAATAGTTTTCTTAAAGAGTTGATTTACAACAAGAAGCACTTGATTTTGATTCTTTAACTTGTTGATCTTCAAAGTATTTTGACTTGTTGAAGCTGTTGGTAGCTAATGGAACATCTAAAGCTGGATTTCTTTCAAAGAATGAAGCTGGAGAAACAACAAATTGCATGAAATCTGATGGCATAACTGGGAATTGTTCAGTAACTGGAGGATGAGTTAAAGCTAAAGTTGGCCAGACAACAACATCAGTGTTTCTAACTGAATCAGTACCATCAGCCCATTTGGATAACCCAGTATCATCTAATGATTGATTAGTGAATTCACCAGCAGCGTGTAATTGATCATCACCATATTTAGAAACCCAGAATTGTTTGGTAGCATATTTAGCTCTCTTCATGTTATAAGAATGTGGAGAAGCAATCATCATTTGTCTAGCTGGCATTTCAAATTTATAAGCAACTGGTTTCATTGTAACTGGATTAATAACATTTTCATTAATAACCTTATAAGTTCTGTTAGTGAATGGTGATTGATCAATATGACCAGATTTTTCTAAAATAGTTCTCTTTTGAACATAACCAACATTGTATGGGTTTAAAGCAGTATTTTCTTCCATTGGAACATAATCATCATAACAAACAGAGTTCTTATCACCATCAATTCTAGTATCGAATCTGAATGATAATAAATGTTGATGGTAAGCAGCCATAACACCTGGACCAACATTAGTACCCCATGGAACAACAACACCTTCATCAATTGGCATGGTTGATAAGATACCAGTAGCTCTAACTTGGACAGTAATAGCCCCAATTTGATCTAAGACAAAGTTAACAATGTATTCATAGTTAGCAACAGTAGCAATAGTTTGAATAACAAATTCTCTTCTTCTTGTAACAATAGCATTACCATTTCTGTAATTAACATGTTTGAATAAAATACCATAATCTTGTTCATGCATACAAATAGTGTTGGTTAATTTAATAGCTTTACCATCACGATCAACTCTCATGGTATCTAAGTATTTAATAACACCTAAACAATCACAACCTAAGTTTAATTGATTAGCACTACCACCGAAACCACAATCACCTAAATCAAAGGCTTGTTTTCTATGGTATGGAGCTCTTGGATCACCATATGGAACAGTCATTTCATTTAAAGCAATTCTATAGAATAATGAACGACCTTTAAACCAAACATCATAAATAACAACACCTTCTCTAATGTTTGTAGCAACTCTGAATTCCCAACCTTGCCATTTAACTTTTGAACCATTTTCAATAGTGAATGAAGTACCTTCTGGTTGTTCAACAATTAAAGGTTTAATAGCTCTTAAAGTTTTTTCACCATTTAAATCTGGATGATATTCAACAGCTGGAACTTCTTTCCATGGTTGAGTAGCAACAGTTTTTTCATCAGCACCACTTGGTAAATAATCAATTCTAATAAATTTCTTTGTTAAATAAGTGAAAACTGGAGAAAATTTTAATGGTAATGAATAATGACAACAATCTGGATGTTTAACCTTTAAGTAACAATAAACTTGAATTAATGGTTCTTGAATATCATTTGAATCAGTACCATACATCCATGGTTCAGCACAAAATTCAATGTGATCTGGTAATTTTAATTTAGCAACTTCAGCTAAAACAACTGGATGTTTTAAACATTCTAATTCAACAGCTAACATGTCATCTGGTAATAATGGACCGACAACTTGATCTGGACAAGCTTGAGCAGTGATAACATGACCCATTGTGATGTTAACTAATGCCTTGTAACATGGCATCTTATCATTTAAGTAGTAGTAAGCATATGATCTTCTTAGAATAGATGGTAAATCACCACCAAATCTTTCAGCATCTAAATACTTGATCATATCCTTCTTTGGAGGATCTAATCTATCTAATTGAATGAAATGAACTTTGTTGTTACCATTGTATTCTTTAATTAATTTAGTAGTAATGTTGATTTCTTCATCAGTGATGGAATCAAAAGGATGGATTGAAGACATAATTGAATATTTATACTGGGATTATTGTAGCAAAATGTTACCAAATAAAGTTTAGTATAGAGTATACAGTATTAAGAAAGAAACAAGAAGTACCAATGTGATAAAACTTTGGTGATATTCCCTTCCTTAAATACTTTTTCAATAAGTAGTTTCTCCATACTTTAACACTAGGTACAATGAACGTTCCCAGTATCCTGTTTGGGTAGTTCCGATGACTTTGACCTTCCCAATCGGGCATCTCTTGGAGCGACCAGCAAATTCTGCCATTTCTTCTGCTGTTTTTGATTATTTCACCATATATCGAACTATCAAAAGGTACTGATTAATAGTAGTAGAGTCAAGATGTCAAGAGTCACACCATATTTCTAACTTACAACTATTTACTATCAAATAATTACAACAAATCATAAACCGTTTACTGGTTTCTGGGTGTATAGTGTATAGATCAATGGGCTTCAGTCTTCACGCTTAAGGAAAGTTCTTGCTACTACTACTAGACCTACTAAATTTGTAACGCTGTAGATAATTGTTTCTAACTGTGCCTAATTAGTAATTAAATTACAAGTGTTAGTATAGAGTCATCTTGATCTACTACTACTAGTAGCTAATATGCTAACATCAACACATTGACTTGACAAAACATATTTCACTATTTCACTTATCAATTTAATTTTTTTTCAATTATCTCTATCTATACTATCGACCAATATAAATGAAAATGACAAACAGCATGGTTTATTAAAATAATATGACACAATATTTTATATTTTATAATTTCAATTACATAATTAGGTAATTAGGGGAAATAAAAGGAAAAGAAATAAAAGGAGAAAAAAGTAAAAAAACGGTTATTTAAATTTGATGCAGTTATCGACGATTTTTTAATAGGGTGTATTATATAAGAAATTACGTAAAGCGAATATTTTCTATTATACTTTTTAAACTTGTATAATTTGATATTTCAATGTTTTATATGAACTCATAATGTGTATTTCTTATCCATTTAATCATATATAGTTTTGGGTTTAATTCAAAAGATCAATTTTAAAAGCTTCAGCAGAAAATATTGAAACACAAAAAACGTGAGTTCAACACAAAGTTATTTTGATATCATGATGAAGTGATCTTTGGCTAGCTATTAATGATTTACTAATCATCATCAATTAGATCATAATGTTTATTTGTATCATTTTCTTTATGAATTATGGTGGTGTTAGTTATCTAAGTCAAGTAACATTAAAGGGAGTAAGAGAGTAAGAGTCATCAATCTTAATAGTTCCTTTACAATTATGTAGAAAGAGTTATCAAAATTTCATAATTCTATAATTCTACTAATACCATTGGATAATGGATATCACTCTATTATTCTTATTTCTTTGAAACAATTTTGAATTTTCTATTTTAACTGTCATTTTGTCATTTTCATGCACATTTGATTGAATAATACCGTTTCCTATTTGAGTGAGAAAAATAGTGTGTAGTAATTGTAAACTTCATTTAACCGGTTCAGAAAGGCTTTCTATGTTTCTATGTTTCTATCATAATTCATATATCACACAATTCATCTGTTAAAATGTATCTCTATAACTTTTACACTTTTACTGTTTAGTTGATCGACTACGATTTTGAATTTGCTAGTAAAATACAAATATTGGAAAATTTGGATTAACAAAAACTATCATGTTAATGTTTATTAGTTAAAAGGATTGAAAAGAATAAAGAAGTTTGAAATTTAAACTAAATCTTTTAACTCTACTTATATGCATTTAAATATAAATAAAAATTTAAAAGAATTCTTTTATTCAAATTATCACAATTAATTGATTTTAATATCAGAAAATGTTTCTGACTTCTGATGATTAAGTTAGCAAAGACATAAATCATAAAATATATCATTATAACCATTAAAACAAATTATGTGGCAATGTCAAATTAAAAATTATGGCCAATAATTAAGTCTCTATGAATATTAGCAACATACATGATAGTACTATTAGCTCATAAAATTTACCATCATTGATAATCATTCCTCCAGTAATCAGAACTTCAAAAGTATAATCTATTTGTCCAATCTCATTGACGATAAATACACAGTGAAACAGAATGAACCTCAGAATCTTTATATCAATACTTCAATTGCCTACATGGAAACCAACGTAGCGCAATGGCAAGATCACAACATCAGTCTAAGAGTAATTGCTAACTTTGGGAGTTTAATTTTTTTTTTTTTTTTTTTTTTGTTCATTTTTTTTTTTGGCAAAGGGAAATTAGGGCAAGAATCAGGGCAATTTTGGTTCTACAGCTAATTGAAATTTTGATTTTATAAATTAGGGACCAGCCTATCTAAAGAGCAGAGTTTATATAAGATATATAATATATATAATATAGTATGATAAGTAAACTTGAGAGTCTAAAGCAAATTTATGTAAATCATCAAAAAAAAAGAATCTTTACTTTTTGTAAAATATAGAATTAAATAATTAGTAAAAACACAATAATGTAAATGGAAAAAAAGCACACACGTCTATAGTAGAGAATATAGATCAATCAACTAAGTAATATAATAAAAGTTCTTTTGTTCTTTATCAGTTAAATCTAAAATTTCTTCATTGTCAATACCTTCTCCAAGTTTAGCTTCACCTTCAGTATCTAACTTAATATCACTTGGACTATTACCTCTTTGTTTGTTCATATAAGCATTAGTAGCCCAATAAAGTGCTGCAATTAACATACAACAACAATAACCTACAATCAAACTTGCAAAACCATGCTTGTATAATGGAGCATCTTTAGTTTGGAAAGTTTGTGTACCAGTAATTGCACCACCACAATAACCAAGATAATTGAAACCATATGTAACTGATTTTTTAGTATTACCAGCTGTATTAGCTTGAACACAGGACATCATAACAACATATGAAGCAAAATAGAAATACATGAAATATAAACCAACCATTTGAGCACCAGTATTAGAATGTGGACTAGCAAAACAAATAATAGAACCAACTAATGGAATAACTAATGAAATAATAGCTGATAAACAACGACGATTCTTCCAACGAGCACCTAACCATGTGAAAGCAACTGTAGATAATGTAGCAACAACACCTGTTGGAATACTCATTAAAGCACTTTGAACTGAAGTAAATGAAAGATTATTAATAATGATAACAGAAAATGTACTTAAACCACCATTTGGAACATTAATACCAAAATTGAAAAGCATAATTAAATAAGTACGAACATCTAAGAATGATTCTTTAACTTGATCCCATTTCCAATTCTTACTTGAAACACCTGTACGATTTGAAACAACTCTTTTAACCATGTAAACTTTTTCTCTTTGTGATAAAAATTTAGCATTCATTGGTGAATCAGGTAAAAACCAAAGCATAAAACAAGACCAAACAAATGAGATTGAACCAACTAAGATCCAAATATATTTCCAAGTTGGAATTTCATCACCAAAAGTTGTAGCTAAAGCAGAAAGAGCACCACTAATAACAGAAGAACCAAAAGCAAAAATAATAGCAGTTCTTTGAGGTGATTCATTTTTTAAATAGAAAACAGAAACCATTAAAGAACAACCAGGAACAATAGCAGTTTCAACCATACCAATTATGAATCTAATTGCTGCTAAACCACCAAAATTTGAAACAGAACATTGAATTAATGTTAAAGCAGACCAAATACAAGAAGCAATGGCAATAACTTTACCAGTTCTAAATCTTTGAATTAAATAAGTCATTGGCCACATACCAACTAATGAACCAATGAATAAAATAGAACCTAACCAAGAATATTGAGTACCAACTAAGTTTAAATCAGTCTTAAGACCAAAGATAGCAGCAGTACCTAATGTGACTTTATCAACAGCACCCCAAGTAGAAGTCCAGAAAAGACAAGGTAAAAGAATCCAATCAGTTTTTCTAAGACATCTTCTTCCTTCTTCTTCAGTTAATGGAATATATGTAGGTTCATGTTCAGCTAAAAAGGCAGCAGCTTCATCAGCAGTCTTATCAACGACTTCAACGACACCTTCTGATGGTTGTTCTGTTAATGATTCAACTTTCACCACTTCTTCAGATTTACTTGAGTTTGAATTCATCCCTTAAATTTAGTATTTGATATGTATTTTAAAGAATGAGAATATTTGTTATTGAATCTAAGGATCTAAAGTCTATAATGTGAATAATACAATTGAGGAAGATGATTGTATTTATATGTAGCAGATCAAAATAAGTTTCAATTATGGGGATGAATCAAGTATATAGCACGATACAAGATAAGCAGAGCATCAACACCTTTAAAGAAGACCTAGTCTCGTGTGATTTAAGCTATAATAAGGAGTGAAAGAACCTGAAGAAACAGTAGAAAGCTATGAGAAGTAAGACTATTTGGAGATGTTGATGTTGGTTTTGGTCGTTTGTAGCTGCGTCTTGTGTGATAAATTCGCTTTTTTTTCAACAGACACTCGTCTTCAGCTTCCAGGTGATTTAAGAAGTTGAGCAGTTGTAGACGAGCAGACGATAGGAATTGCTAGCTTTATATTATTTAGAGATTTACACTCTAACACAAAGGAAATAGGAAATATGAGTCTAGCTGTCTAGTTTTTGGTTCTTTTTGAGTTCTTACTTCTTACGTTCTTACGTTCTTACGTGCTGCTAATAGATCATCTTGATAACCTCAAATCCATTATCCAGCCCTTCGTTATTAGGCTATTCGATTATAAGATCAAGATCTATTGAAGCGTTGAAGCTCGACAGCTCGACACGAATGAATTCTTGAACAAAACACCCAAAAATACTTCAGCACTTCATCAGTCACCATTAAGGTCATCTGTTCTTATGATGACTATGTGACCATTAAACATTAACCATTTAACCATTCTGTAGTGGAGACTTTGGGACTACCGATTATGGTGAGAGAACAGGAATTTTGAATTCTTATTTGAGAAGGTATAGTCGTTGAATATTATTATTGTTTCATTTATTTTACTTTTTACGTAAAACAATAAAGAACCGTTGGAATACAATTCAGATGCTCTGATCTCTCTTAGTACAATTATTATGATTAATACTATTATTTATTAGATCTACTTTTATTTCATTTTAAACAGTCAATTTACTAACATCATTAGATACTGATTCAACAGTATTATCACCATTAGCCCATATATCAATACTCTTCAAATCTTTAACGACATTAGTACCACCCATTCTTTGTTGTAGAGCATAAATATCTCTATCGATTGCAGTTTCAGGTCTCCATTTCCATGCTTCTCTCTTTCCTTGATCAATTGAATCATCACCTTTCAAGATCATTTCACTTAAATAATCACCAACAATTGGCATATATTTGAAACCTTTACCTGAATCACCAGTTCCTAAAACAAGACCAGAATGTTCTGGATGAGCACCAAATAAGAAATGACGATCTGTTGTATCTGTACACCAACAAATCTTACTGACACAGAATGGTCTTTCTGATAATTCAGGAAATACTTGGTTTAAGAAAGATCTCATTTGTATTTCAGCTTCTTTTGGAATTTGATGTTTATAAACTGGAATTGAAACTAAATCATCAGAAAATTTAGATTGTTCAAGATTAATATAACCTGGGAATTCATTACAAAATTTCAATTCATTATTACAATCTGGTTCAAAGAAGAAACCTTCATCAATATTCAAAACAACAGGAGAATCTTTTAAAGGTTTTGCTTCTTCTTCAGTTAACTTAATATGACCAACTGTCCAACATTTAGCTAATAATTGACCTTTAAAATCTAAAAATTTAACAGAATTTGCACCTGCACAAATAACGACTTTTTTAGCATAAACTAATTCCCCAGAAAATGTTTTAACACCAATACAATCTTTAGAAACTTCATCATAGATTAAAGAATCAGCAGTATCACAAATAAACTTAGCACCTAATTTCAAACATTCTTCAGAAACATTTCTTAAAGCAAGACTTGCAAATGTCCAACCACATTCTTTCTTTTGATGATAACCTTTCCAATTTTTAAAACGTTCACCAATTTCAACTTTTTTATCTTCATTATTGAACTTAACTAAATTTGCAAATTCTTCTGGTGTGTCTAATGATTCAACATCTTTTCCTGAACTTAATAAAACTTCTTTTCTACGTTCAATTTCTGTAACAGCTTCTTCTCCTACACCACCATAAACGATACCAACTTCATGAAATGCAGGTTTGTACAATGGATCTGATTTCCATTTTTCTAAAGCTTCTAAAGCTAATTTTGAATAAAATGGATCTTCAACAGTGGATTGAAAAACTTTATTAACATCATTACCAGCTGACAATGGTGAAGGAATTGGATATGGATCTATCAAAGTAAGATTCTTGTGGCCTTTACGAAGAAGTTCAACAGCAGTACTTAGACCAAAGGTACCAGCACCAATGATGACAATATGATCTTGTGGGTCTTCAATCATTCTAATAATTTTTCTGTTTTGTGTTTGTTGATCTATAGCACTTTGAGCAAGAAATTGAGTTTGTAGGTGTATCACTTCTATTTAAACCAGTATTCAACTATGTAGATGACACCATTATGAACAAGTTTAAGTTAGTTTAAAAGTCATGTAACTCTGAACATCTGATATTATAGTAGTAAAGGTTTTTCAAAAATTGCAGCTACTTCCTTCAAATCGTGTGTGCCTTCCTAAAACGGTATCTCGTCTCCAGCTGCCTACGCTTTTTTATTCAACAAGCAGAATACCAACTTCCTTATAATTTAGCAGTATATTGAAGAGTTGATGATTTCAATATTCAACTTAGACTCCTGTTTAATAGGTCCTCCTCAGAAATTGATCTTCTTCTTTCCAATTCACAACATAGTTGATTTGTTGTTTTCTAGTGAAAAAATAGAGGTCCAATTGTGGAAAACATCATGGGAAAAATTAAGCAGTACGTTCCAAGAAGTAGAAACGGTTGTGTTGTTTGTAAGAAAAGGAAGGTTAAATGTGATGGTAAGTCGCTTTTGTGTCATATTACAAATAGTGGAGCCACGAAATACTAACTATTGAAACCAGAACAACATCCTAACTGTCTTCGTTGTCAGAAATTGAACTTAAAATGTGAATATAAACAGGTGTTTCTATGGGAGGATGAAGCGAATGAAAGAGGAATAACTTTTGGAAGGTCCAAGAAGGCAAGAGTACAAAAAGAAGCTTTAACAATCAAAAAAAGATCAAATGTTACAAATCTGGGGAACATCACCAATAAGTCATTGGATAGTCATCTCAACATTGTTGCTAAAAGAGAAAACTATTTGTACATAAATATAAATTATCAAGACTTTGAAGAAGAGAATATCAAGAGATCAAGAAAGGGAAGTTCAACTTCATCAATAGACTCTACAGAAATCAACTATGAAGATAATGATAATTTACAAGCTAATAATGAAGAAATAATTAAAAGAAATGATTCTAATTCACATTTATCAACACATTATAAAGCATATGATCCATTAAGAGTTCCATATACACCTTCAACTCATCAAAATCATTCTGAAAGTTATGAAAGGTTTTCAAATAGTACTAATAACAACACTGCTCCTACTTCTGCAAAATCAAAACATAGTAATAATTTCAGTATTGATAGTATTTTAAACTCAACAACACCTGCACTTTTGGAAAATACTGATCTAATTGATATGAATAGTTTAATGTTAACTGGTAATTTGGATCAATCATTATCTTCACCATCTTTAACTTCACAAAATAAAAATGATTCTTTAATTCCATTTCTTTCAAATTCATTACCTAAACTATTCTCTTCATCAGATCTTACAATTGATAATATATTTGATTTCAGACCAGGAAATTTTGTTGATAGTCTTTCTTTAAATATTGATGATATATTTCTTCAATCATTTGCATCACCTCATTTAACAAATATTCAACAACCTTTAAGTGAAAATAATCATAACTATCCTGGAGATAGTTTAATGCTTTCATTAGCTGAAACAAAATTAACTATGAAACCATTAGAGAAAAAATTGATAACTTATTTCATTGAATCAATTTGTCCATATTGTGTTTGTTATCCCAGATTAAAAAACATATCTGATAATAAAAATAAGAAGCAAAACGTTGAAGAAAACATACCTCCAGAAACAAATCCATATCTATATTTGATTTCGCCACTTGCTTTTAGATCATCATTGGTAATGAAAGTAATTGTGGCAGCTAGTGCTAAACAATTAGTTCTATTAGGAGAAAAAGAATATGAAGAAGTTGCAAAACAATATTCTTATGATGTTTTAAAAGAATTACCAAAAGTTATTGATAGAAAACAAAAGACAAATGATCAAAATTGGGATGATGTTTTAACAACTGTTATAATGTTATGTTTTACAGAAATTTCAGTGAATTGTAATTCTGCTTGGCTGGTCCATCTAAATGGTGCAAAACAGTTCTTGAAAGATTCATGTATTAGAAACAATTTAAGTCCAATTGCAAAATTCTTTATTAAATATTTCATTTCTCATGAAGTTATGGGTGAAACTGCTTGGGTATATGATAATAATTCACAATCAATTAAACCAATTAGTGATGATCCATATATTGAAACTTTAAAACAAGATTCAGATACTAAAATTGATCTTGTATTAGGTTGTTCACCATATTTAATTACTTTGATTCATAGAATTTCTGTTTTAGGTAAATGTTTAGAAAGTATTGAATTAGAGAAAGAAGATCAAAAGGAAGAATTGAGATCAGAAATAATGTTTTTGGCTAATGATGCAGAACAAGCTTTATTAAAATTAAATCAAGAATTACCTCTTACTAAATCTTCTAATGATGATGAAAAAGATATAAATTTTGAAAAATTTGTTAGTACTATAGCAGAAATAAAACGATTAGGTGCTTTGATTTATCTTTATGCTAGAGTTGATGTTGAAAATCAATTTTCATTAAGTGGATTATCAAATAGTACAACTGTTATTTTAAATGATTCTAAGATTAAAGAGTATACAAAGAGAATAATGGAATTACATGGTACATTACCTGATTGTTATGTTTCTCTATTATGGCCTATATTTGTGGTTGGTTTAGCTACTTCAGATACAGAGGAACAGAGATGGTTTGTATTAAATACATTAACAAAGATGGAAGGTCATCGTGAATTAAAGAGTGTAAAAACTGCTAAAGAAGTTGTTTTGAGTGTTTGGAAGGAAAAGGATTTGGGAATATCTACAATGAGATGGAGAGATATGATTACAGGAAAGGCTAATACAATTAGTTTAGCATAAATTATAATATTCTAATACATTTATTTTACGTTTTATAACTGAAGTTTGTAGTATTCTGTAAAAATGTTAGTCGCACTACGCTTATATGGAAATTTCGAAATTTCTGATAAATAACAACATAACAACAGATTGTTAGCATTTATTGTCCTATTTTACAAGTCTCCAAATTTCTCCAATGATTAACTCAATCCTAGACTAGTCCAACCTTATTATTCATTAGGTAAATTCGTGACGATTTTACACCTTTATTCTGCTCGTCTCAAGCTGCTTCATCGGAACCACCTGCAAATCAACCACCAAACATTTTTCACCGTCTCTAACATCCTACTTTATTCTAACTGCCATACACAATATCTCTTCTGCACACAATTGGACAGTAAACCTTGGTAGAAATGGGAGAAACTTAGCTAGACGAGCACTAGAAGTCAACATATTAAAGCTTCCCTTACCTTTATATAAATATAATTTGAAGTTCCACTATAAACATAACAAGTTGTGATATCAGTTCAGTATATTTATTCAAACAAAAACAAAATAATATGACTGTTATTAAAGACAAGGTCTCTATTGCCATCGATAGGGGTGGAACCTTCACTGATGTCATTTACAAAGTTGGTGATAAAGAAGAAACATTCAAATTACTATCTGTTGATCCAGAGAATTACAAAGATTCAAATATTGAAGGTATTAGAAGAGTATTGGAAACAGTCACAGGTGAATCTATTCCAAGAGGTGTTCCTTTAGATACACAATGTATTTCGTCTATCCGTTTAGGTACTACTGTTGCAACAAATGCTTTACTTGAAAGAAAAGGTGCTCCTTGTGCTTTAGTTACTACAAAAGGTTTCAAAGATCTATTACATATTGCTGATCAATCACGTCCTGATTTATTTGCTTTAAATATTGTAAAGCCTCAAGTCTTACAAGAAACAGTTATTGAAGCAGATGAAAGAGTTACTATGCCTGCTTTTTTGGTTGATCCTACTGGTTATGATGCCCAAGATTTAGTTGATGATGAAAAATATGTTCGTGGTGAAACTGGTGAAGTATTTGAAATTATCAAACCTTTAGATACTGCAAAACTTGAAGCAGATTTAATAAATTTAAAGAAGACTACTAATATTGATTCTATTGCTGTTGTATTTATTCATGGTTTCAACTATCAAAAACATGAAAAGCAAGCTGGTGAAATTGCTAAAAAAGTTGGTTTCAATAATATATCCTTATCTCATGAAATCCTTCCTGTTTTAAAAGCTGTTCCTCGTGGTCAATCAACAGTAGCAGATGCTTATTTAACACCAATTGTTAAAGAATATATTTCTAATTTATTATCTGGTTTCAAACCTGATTTTGAAAAACATACAAGAATTGAATTTATGCAATCAGATGGTGGTTTATGTTCTTGGAGAAACTTCACTGGTTTGAAGTCTTTATTATCAGGTCCTGCTGGTGGTGTTGTTGGTGAAGCAAAAACCTGTTATGATCCTAACAACAAAATCCCAGTTATTGGTTTTGATATGGGTGGTACTTCAACTGATGTTTCAAGATATGATGGTCAATATGAATTCTCATTCGAAAGTGTAACTGCAGGTATCAAAATTGCTGCTCCACAATTAGATATTAATACAGTTGCTGCTGGTGGTGGGTCAATTCTTTCATATAAAAATGGTGTCTTTGTTGTTGGTCCAGAATCAGCTAGTGCACATCCAGGTCCAGCTTGTTATAGAAAAGGTGGTCCATTAACTATTACAGATGCTAATTTATTTACAGGTAGAATTTTACCTGAATATTTCCCAAAGATTTTTGGTCCAAATGAAGATGAACCTCTAGATTATGAAATAACAAAGAAGAAATTTGAAGAATTAACAGAAATTATAAATAAAGATTCCCCAGATTTCCCAAAGACTCCAGAAGAAATTGCTTTAGGTTTCTTAAAAGTCGCTAATTTCCAAATGGCAAAACCAATCAGAGACTTAACAGATGCTAAAGGTCATGATGTTCAAAAACATACATTAGCTTCATTTGGTGGTGCAGGTGGTCAACATGCTTCTTCAATTGCTAAGATTTTAAAAATAAAGAAGGCATTAATTCACAAACATTCATCTATTCTTTCTGCATATGGTATTTCTTTAGCTGATTTGGTTAATGAAGAACAAGAACCTGTTGCTGTTGTCTATAGTAAAACTTCAAGAGATCAATTAATTGAAAAGTCACAAAAGTTAATAACAAAATCTAAGAATGAATTAATAAGTCAAGGTGTTAAAGATACTAGTTTAAAGACTACATTATTTTTCAATATGGGTTATAAAGGTAGTGATACAAGAATTATGATTTCACAACCATCAGATAATGATTTCTTATCTGTCTTTTATTCAATTCATGAAAGAGAATTTGCATTTAATGATATGGATAAAGATGTTTTAGTTTCAGATATCCGTGTTAGAACAGAAGGTAATGCATTAGATCAAATTGTTGAACGTTCAGCTTATGATGATTTTGAATCTTTAGTCAAAACACCAGTTGATAGTAATAAGAAACAAAAGACTACAAAGATTATTTTTGAAGAAGGTTCTATTGATTCTGATGTTTATTTCCTTAATGATTTAGATAATGGTACTGTTATCAAAGGTCCTGCTTTAATTCTTGATGCTACCCAAACTTTATTAATTACACCAGATTCTACTGCTACTATTTTACCAAGACATGTTATGATTGATGTTGTTGTTGAAACTAAGAGTGTTGCCAGTACAGACTATGTTGATCCTGTTCAATTGGCCATTTTTGCTAATAGATTTATGTCAATTGCTGATGAAATGTCAAGAACATTACAAAAGATTTCAGTCTCTGCTAATATTAAAGAAAGAATGGATTATTCTTGTGCATTATTTGATAATGAAGGTAATTTATGTGCTAATGCTCCAAATGTTCCTGTTCATTTAGGTTCAATGTCTTCAGCTATCAGTTATCAATTGAAACATTGGGGTGATGATTTAAAAGAAGGTGATATTTTATGTACTAATTCACCAGCTGTTGGTGGTACTCATTTACCAGATTTAACAATTGTTTCACCAGTATTCTATGATGGTAAGATTCAATTTGTTGTCGCATCAAGAGCTCATCATTCAGAAATTGGTGGTTCTGCACCAGGTTCTTCATCATCATATGCTAGAGAAATTTATGAAGAAGGTGTTAATATTGAAACTTGGAAGATTGTTGATAATGGTAAATTTGATTATGAAGGTTTAGAATATCACTTTACACAAGTTCCAAAATCACATGGTGTATCTGGTACAAGAAGTATTGATGATAATATTTCTGATCTTAAAGCACAAATTGCATCAAATCAACGTGGTATTAATTTACTTAAAGAATTATTTAATGAATATGGTAGTGATACAGTTTTATTCTATATGAGTAATGTTAAGAGAACTGCTGCTATTGCTGTTAGAAACTTTTTAAAGAATTATGCTATTAAACATAAAGAAAGATTACCATTATCTGCTGAAGATTATATGGATGATGGTACAAAGATCCAAGTTAAGGTTGATATTGATGAAAAAGATGGTTCTTGTACAGTTGATTTCACAGGTACTTCACTTGAATCGTATAGTAATTTGAATGCACCAAGATCTATTACATTTTCAGCTGTTATTTATGTTTTAAGATGTCTTGTTGATATGGATATTCCTTTAAATCAAGGTTGTCTTGATCCAGTTGATGTTATTATTCCAGAAAACAGTTTAATTAATCCATCTCCTTTTGCAGCTGTTTGTGCTGGTAATGGTATGACTTCACAACGTATTACAGATTGTTTGTTCAAAGCATTTGGTATAACATCAGCTACTGGTGGTTGTATGAATGGTTTAAATTTTGGTACTGGTGGTGAAAATGAAAAGGGTGAAATGATTAAAGGTTTTGGTTATACTGAAACTATTGGTCAAGGTAATTGTGCTGGTATTATTGAAAAAGCTAATGGTGAAAGATATGGTTTCAATGGTTTTTCAGGTACACAAACAAATATGACAAATACAAAGATTACTGATCCAGAAGTTTTAGAATTACGTTATCCATGTTTCTTAATCCAATATTCAATTCGTAAAAATAGTGGTGGTAAAGGTAAATTTAATGGTGGTGATGGTCTTATTAGAGAAATTCAATTTAATTCACCAGTTCATCTTTCATTAGTTACACAAAGAAGAGTATTTGCACCATGGGGTATTTATGGAGGTGAAGATGGTAAGAAAGGTGAGAATTATTTAGCCAGAAATAGAGGTAATGGTGTTTTACAATGGATTCAATTACCATCATT
Organism: Ruyongia namnaoensis; assembly: GCA_030563805.1. Classification (NCBI taxonomy): domain Eukaryota; kingdom Fungi; phylum Ascomycota; class Saccharomycetes; order Phaffomycetales; family Wickerhamomycetaceae; genus Ruyongia; species Ruyongia namnaoensis. The sequence continues at coordinate 34,608 of JAJMKA010000015.1, forward strand.
AGCAGAAATTGAATTAAGAAAGGGTGATATTCTAAAAGTTTTAACTCCAGGTGGTGGTGGTTTTGGTAAAGAAACTGATAGTGATGAATATTGGGGTTTAACTAAATCTAATAAGTCAAAATTAAGTTTTGTCCCTGTATCTTCTGGTACTCTAGGTAATATGAAGGAAATGAATGATGCATCACAGTAAACGTTATAATTTTTACAACTTCTTGTATACTACATTTAATAAAAAAATGATTATTTGAATATTTAAATATATAATAAATTAGCACAGTTTATTTCTAGAAATTGTAATATAAAAAAGAGCAGTAATAGTATAAAAGATATTTAAACTTTTTGAATATTCTATAGTGTAAAGTAGCAGTAAATATTAGATTACTAGATATTAAACATTGTTGAAACCAAACCCCGTAAAATGATAATTTAAAAAGACAACAAAAAAAAAAAGTGAAAACTCTAAAATCCATCAAGAGTGTAAAAAACTTATATCAAATATTAAAGGTTAATAGACCCAGCTTATAAACCAAATTCAATCTTAACACCCTTACCGAATCTTTCTAAACCAATAACTAATTGATCTAATGGAACAGCAGCATAAGTACCTCTGAAGAAAACAATGTTTGAAGCTTCAGTCTTACCAGAAGGATCAGCAACATCGAACCAAGAACCTGGGATTAATAAAGCACCTTCAGTTAAACCTCTTTCGTAAAGAGCATTTTCAACCTTTAATGGATCACTACCAAATTCAGTAGCGAATTTTGGATGTTTTGAAGCATCAAATTGAACAGTAAAGAACATACCAGCGATTGGTGGGTAAGCACTAGTAACTTCTTCTGGGAAGTATTTGTAAACAGCATCTAAAGCAACATCACGCTTGTGAGTGTATTCAGATCTTAAACCCATTAACCAATCAATGTAACCAGATTGACCCCATCTGTGTAAAGTACCAGCAACTAAAGATTGAGTGAAACCTGATGGGTTTTGAATAGAGACTTCATGTAATCTTAAAATTCTTTCAACTAAAGCCTTTTGACCAACAATCCAACCTAATCTAGTACCTGGAGCTAAAACTTTTGAGAATGAATCTAATCTTAAAACTCTACCGTCAACATCTAATGAAATGAAAGATGGAACTAAAGCCTTTAAGAATTCTTCATGAGAAGCAACTTTTTGACCTTGTCTCTTTGATTCATCTTTAGTATATTCTTCCATTTGTAAGAAGTAGTATGGTTCATCTTCAATAATGATTAAATCATGTTCTTGAGCAATTTTGTAAATAGCTTTTCTTCTTTCAACACTTAATGAAGAACCAGTTGGGTTTTGACCAGTGGCAATGGTGTATAATAATTTTGGTTTTTGACCTTCCCAACCTTTTAATAATTCATCTAATTTTTCTGGAACGATACCAAAGTTATCCATTGCAACTGGGAATTGTTTAATACCTAAAGCATTAGCAGTTTCTAAGGCAGAAGAGAAAGTGTATTGTTCAACTAAAACAGTTTCACCTCTGTTACAGAAAGTTCTTAAAGTAGCATCCCATGATTGAGTGTTACCAACGGTACTGATTAAAGACCAATCTTCATAAGGAACTTTGTGGACCATTTCAGTATGTTCAACTAAGAATTCAATTAATTCTTTGTGACCTTCAGTGTAACCGTATTGTAATGAACGAGATAAAGGAATATCTTTTTCATGACTTGATTGACCAACTAATTTTGAGATTTCAATATGAGTAGTTTCTTCTTCAGAAGTTGGTACAGCACCAATACCGTTCTTGAATGGTGGAGCTGGAGAATCAGCAACGATTTTGTTCCATGGGAAGTAATCAGCTAAAGGTAAACCACCACCTAAAAAGACAATGTCAGGATTACCAAAGTATTTGAAGGCAGTCTTCAATGGAGAAGCACGACGGCTCTTGGCTTCTTCAGATAGTAAGTGTGAGAAATCTTTAGCGGTAGTCATTATGTAGAAATTTAATTGTTCTTGATTTATTTGTTGGTTGTTAAGTGGGAAAGACTCGATATTTATTTCAATATTTCAAAAAAGTGAGTGAGTCAAATTTTTTTTCTTGAAGCAGGAAATCATTCCTAATTGGGTAATATCACTAAAAGATACGATGGTGGTGTCCAGGTTATTTCGCTTTTACACCTTCTTTGAGCCAATATGAGAGGTGACAGTTCAGTTTGAAAGCTTGGTGGTGTTTACTATGATATTATGTACTTGTTTATCTACTCTTATCATATTTAACATGCTCCAAATCACTTAAAAGTCACACAAATAGCTCTATTTTCTGCATTATTTTACAAAAATCTAAAAAAAAAAAATGTCGATGAAAAAAAACCAAAAAACCCCTAATAAAAATTATACCAGCTTAATGGTAGTTTAAAAGATCTTTTACAACAATCAATTCCATCAAATTACATTACGTAACCCCATACAATAGTCAACTGATACACAATGTCTTTCCTAGGTATATATAAGGCATTGTATGACTATACACCTCAATCAGACCAGGAATTACCTCTCCAGGAAAATGATATCCTTTACTTAATAGAGAAATCTGACGTTGATGATTGGTGGACAGTTAAGAAGAGAGTTATTGGTCCTGATGCCAATGAACCAATGGGTCTAGTTCCTTCAAATTACATTGAACCTGCTGATGTTTTATCATCTGCTGTCGCTTTATACGATTATGATGCTCAAACTGACGAGGAATTATCATTCAAAGAACATGATCAATTTCAAGTATATGATACAAGAGATCCTGATTGGGTCTTAGTTAATAAGAACAATCAACAATTTGGTTTTGTTCCATCAAACTATATTGAAATTGGTTCTTCTTCATCTGCTGCTCCAGCCGCTATTCCAGCTCAATCAGCTCCAACTCAAGCTACTTCAAGTTATCAAGCATCAGCACTTCCAGTTTCAAGTTTCCCACCTCCACCTCAAAGAAATGATCGTGTTGAAGCTCAACCTCAAGCTGCTTTAAACATTGAACCTCCTCAACATCCATCAAGACAAAGTCCACCTGCACAAACTGATAATTATGATGATGAAGAAGAAGAAGAAGCACCTCCATTACCAAGTGTTTCTAGAGCTCAATCTGTAAGTCGTCGTTCAACTAAATCATACAATGACGATGATGACAATGATGATTATGATGATGAACCATTACCTCCAAGAAAACCATCAAGACCAACTACAAATGATGATGAACCAGAAGATGATGGTCAATTATATACATGGTCAGTTTCTGAAGTTGATGGTCGTAAAAAGAAGAAGGCAATGTTAGCTATCGGTAATGGTATGATTTATTTCTCTCCAGATGCTGCCAATGGTACTCCACAACAATGGAAAGTTAAAGATTTATTATCATTCAGTTCAGAAAAGAAACATTTGTTTTTAGAATTTAGAAATCCATTATATTCTTTAGAATTACATACAGGTACTAAAGATGTTTGTGCCGAAATCTTATCTGTATTAGGTGAAATGAAAGGTGCTGTTGATCAAAATGGTTTGAAAGAAGTTAAAGCTGCCTCTAAATCAAGTGGTAGTGGTAAGAAAACAGGTAAAGTCTTATATGATTTTGAAGCTCAAGGTGATGATGAATTAACTGTTCATGAAGGTGATTCAGTTATTATTGTTAATGATAAAAAATCTAAAGATTGGTGGATGGTTCAACTTACATCTAATGGTCAAGCAGGTGTTGTTCCTTCACAATTTATTCAAGTTGATGCTCAAAAGAAATCTTCATCTTTCAGTTCAATGTTTAAATTATCAAGATCAAAATCAAAAGATAACTTAAAAGAATCTTCACCAAAGAAGAAAACTTCAACATATTCTGCTTCTGCATCTAGTTCTAAGAAAGCTCCAAAAGCTTCAAAAGTTAGAACTTGGGAAGATAGTTCAGGTAATTTCAAAGTTGATGCTGAATTTATTGGTATTACTGATGGTAAGATTCATTTACATAAAACTAATGGTGTTAAAATTGCTGTTGCAGCTCATAAATTATCATTACCTGATTTAGATTATGTTGAAAAGGTTACAGGTCTATCATTAGAACAATATAAACCAAAGATTACAAGAGAAGCTGAAAAGGCAAAGAAAGAAGCTGAAAGAGCTAAGAGAGAATATGAAAAGCATAAGAAAGAAGCTATTAGAGCTAAAAAGGAAGCTGAAAGAGAAGTTGGTGAAACTGAAAGAGAAAGAGCTGAAAGAAAAGAAAGAGAACGTAGAAGACGTGAAAGAGATAGATTGGAACGTAAACAAGATAGTTTGGAACGTGAAAAGGAAAGAGCTGAACGTGATAAGGATAGAGCTGAAATTGATCGTTTAAAGAGAGAATTAGAAAATGTTAAATCAGATTTGAATGACATTCCACCAGCAAAGCCAGAAAGACCACAACAACAATCATCAAGGCAACCAACTTCATCTGGTCCAGAATATGATTGGTTTGAATTCTTCTTAGAAGCTGGTGTTGATGTTAACCAATGTCAAAGATATTCTTCTAACTTCAATAAAGAACAAATTGATCCAAGTATTTTACAATCATTAGATGTATCTACTTTAAGAACATTAGGTTTACGTGAAGGTGATATTATTAGAGTTTCTAAACATTTAGATCTAAAATTCAACAGACAACCACAACAATCTCAACCACAAGGTGGTTTATTCACATCTGCTACTGGTGAATTAAAATCAGATCGTGTTAATGGTTCAGCTGTTTCTGGTTCATTACCTCCACCAACTGCTTCTACTGATGATGATGCTTGGACTGTTAAACCAGCTGCTGGTACTGAAGCTATCATTGATCGTCCATCTTCTGTTCCAACTCAACAATTCACAGGTTCAATGCAAGATTTGGTTAATTTGAAACCATTAGCTCCAACTGCTACTGCTTCATCTACTAAATCAATTCCAACATATGCACCAACTCCATCAACTAAACCATTGGAACCAGTTAAGACAAGTAATACATTAGCCACTCAAAAGACAGGTTCAATGACTGCTCAACCAACAGGTTTAGTTCCATTAGATCCATTTAAAACTGGTAATGCTAATATGTTACCAATGACTACTGGTGGTATTTTATACTTGCCAATTCAACCAACTGGTGCATTAGGTTTTGCTCCAATGGCTACAGGTTTAATGCCATTACAAAAAACTGGTGGTTTAGCTCCAATGGCTACTGGTTTAATGCCTTTACAAAAAACTGGTGGTTTCCAAGCTCCATTATTAACAGGTGGTATGCCATTACAAAAGACAGGTGGTTTCCAAGCTCCATTATTAACAGGTGGTATGCCATTACAAAAAACTGGTGGTTTCCAAGCTCCTTTGTTAACAGGTGGTTTACCTCCAATGACTACATTTGGTGCTGCTCCAATAATGCCAACAACTTCTTTTGGTGCTGCTCCAATTATGCCAACTACTTCATTTGGTGCTGCTGGTTTACCTCCAACTACCTCATTTGGTGCTCAAAGAACTGGTGGATTTATGCCAATGCAAGCTACTGGATACAACCCAATGTTACCAGCTACTACTCAACCTACTGGTGGTTTCAATACTATGTTACCAACTGGTGCTAATGGATTTAATTCATTACCTGCTACTACACAACCAACAGGTAGTTTCAATGCTGGTTTCAATAGTTCTATTCCTCCAACATCATTTGGTCAACCAGCATTTGGTCAACCTCAACAACCATTTAGTCAACCTCAACAACCATCATTCCAACCAATGCAACCAACTGGTTTCAACCAACAAATGAACCAATTATCAAACACATTCCAAAACACACAATTAAATGGTATGAATAATATGAGTATGCCACCAACCACTTCTTTTGGTGCTCCAACACAACAACAACCATTATATCCAACACAATCATTTGGTGGATTCCAACAACCATTGTATCAACAACCACAACAAACACAAACTTTCAGTTCTTTTGGTAATGCTGCTCCACAACAACCTTTAGAAGCACAACCTACTGGATTTGGTTTTGGTAATTCAGGTCCATCCTCATTTGGTGCTAGTAATGGTGGTCAACGTGCTAACTTGGCCAATGCATCTGCTGACAATCCATTTGGGTTTTAAGTAACAAAAAAACCAATAAGTAAATAGATGAATAGACGAGAAAAAGAAAAAACTAGAAAATTTAATTAATTGTTGTTTATTTGTTTGTTTGTTTTTTATTCATTGACTTTCATTCTTTATGTATTTTTATTTAGTTCAACATACTTTTGATTTCATTTATTATATATTATTATAACACATTAACTATTTTACAGCTGTAGTATCAACAACATCACCAGCATCAACTGCACCAAAATTCACTGTGGCCATACCGAAATTTTAACACAGCTAAAAAATCAACCAAAAAAAATCAATCAAAAAAAATCAAAATTTTGAGATCAAAAAGAATAGAATTATTAAAGTTGAACATTATAAAATTGAGAAGAACAAGTTTTTGTTGTTGATCACCTTTCTTTTGTTTTATTCGCCAAGTCTACATATATTCTGAAACAGAACTGAAGTGCAGATCTATAATTCTGACAATATTTCCTTGCCAAATATCAGAAAACCACATTTCTTTCTTTTTTGACACAGAAACACCAAATAAAAGACACTAAACAAAGAAATCACTCTTGATATTTAATTCAATCTCACAATTTCACTATATTAATTGAGATTTAATCTGGTTCATATTCCTTACAGCATCATTCTTGAATTATATACCTTTCAAAACTATATTTACTGTCTTCCAACCACAATTAACAAATTGAATTAACCTTATCGTCCCTCTAACTTTAAAACAGACCCTCAAAATACAACACAATTTAAACTTATAACAACAAAGAAGATAATATTATCATAATGACATCAGTTACACCCATATCACCGATGGATACACCAAATTCGTCAATTTCAACTCATTCATCAACCCCTAGTGCATCTTCATTTATTCCTCTATCAGCATCGTCATTAAAAACATTTCAACAATGTTCTCATCTTTCACAAGTTCTAAATTCACCAGCCAAGGCAACAGTTCTAAAGAATTATACATTAGCAGTTAAGGTGGTACATTTTACAACTACAGAGGGAAATATGATGCGTTCATATCAAAGAAACAATAACAAGATATCAAAGGCCAAACTGATCGAGTTGAAATCCAAAGCTTTAAAATGTAAAGATTGTCATAATGGTTTAGGAACAAACTTCATCTGTCTACAATGTCCAATGGTAGGATGTTGGGATAACAAACACTTTTTAAACCATGCTATTGGAAATGGTCATGTTTTTGGTAGGTTTTTCTTCTTACTTGTGAATTATTTATTTTTTTAATTATGGCAGTTATACTAACTATATGTTTTACAAACTTTTTTAGGTATCGATGGTTCATTAGGACATTTATTCTGTTTCAAATGTGGTAATTACACAAGTGATCCACAATTAGAAGCTATTCGTCAAAGCATAATACAAGAAAATGATAAGTGTATGTTTCTCAGCTAAAAGAAATTTCTATATTGTCCCTAATTTGGAACATTGTTAAAAATAAAGTTCAATACTAACAAATATAATTATAGATCAAGATCAACAAGATTATGATGAAGATATTCAAAAAATGATTGAAGAACATTCACATCCTGTCAAGTACAAGGCCACTACTGGTTTACGTGGGTTTGTTAATATGGGTGCTACATGCTTTATGAGTAGTGTAATCCAGACTTTGGTTCATAACCCTATAATACGAAACCATTTCATGTCAGATGGTCATATGTATTGTGAAAAGGGTAGTAATGATTGTATTTCATGTGCTATGGATGCAATTTTTACAGATTTTTATACCACTACAGAAACATCAGGGTATGGTCCTACAAGTCTCTTAAACTCTGCCTGGAAGATTAATAAATCATTAGCAGGTTACTCTGAACAAGATGCTCATGAATTCTGGCAATTTTTGATCAATCATCTTCATCAAGATTTATTAGAAAATAACACAATGTTAAAAGAACATTATGAAAAAAGCAAATTATGTCCTTGTATTTTTCATAAGACATTTTCAAGTGATTTACAAAGTACCATTACTTGTCTTGAATGTCGTAATACAAAGAATACTATTGATCCAATAATTGATATCTCTTTAGAAATTTCAAATAATGAAAATTTAGTTGATTGTTTAAGAAACTTTACCAGAGTTGAAAAATTAGAAGCTAAATATCAATGTTCACATTGTTTAAAATCTACTAAAGTCACAAAAGAGTTATCCATTCTCAAATTTCCAAATGTTTTATCAATACAATTAAAAAGGTTTAAACATAATAATGTCTCCATAAAATTAGAAAACTTTGTTAAATTTCCATTTTACATTAATATGACAGAATTTTCAACTATTTACAAGGAAACAAGTGCAAGATCTAATCAAGTAAATCAAATCATTGATATCAATCCTAAGCTTACTTATGAATTATTCGCAATGGTCTGTCATATCGGTACTGTTAACACAGGTCATTATATCTCTATTATCAAGAATAATGAAGGGAAATGGTTCAGATTTGATGATTCCATGATCACATTAATGACAGAAGAAGAAGTTGCTGGTGTCAATGCATATTTGTTATTCTATATTATTCATGAACTCTAATCTTACAATGGCTTTTCATTCTCATTTTACATTTTATTTCTCATCACAGTTATTTTATTACAAAATTCATAATTCCCAACCATCATAATAATAGTCATATTTTTTATTTATATCCAAAGTCATTATCATCATCGTCATAAAAATTTTTTATCATCCATTACTATTTCTTTTATATAACTAGAATTTCTTTTCTATTTCTTTCCTTCTTTCATACATCTAGATTTGTTTATTATTTTACCATTTATCAATTAAATTGGGAAATTTTTTATTAAATTCACAATTTCAACGATCTACAGCATTCATATTAACTATTATACTATCATACATTAATATATACGATTTCTTTATACTAAAATTATAATTTTATTATAATTTTATTACACATCTTTTACTCTCAGAATCTACAATTTGTACTATAGAGGACTCCTGTATCGGCCCGTTAACGCTTTAGAAAAAGAAAAAATCAATATAAAGTGACATTTTTGCATCAAAATCAATAGTTTAAACGGTAAACCAGTGTCAATTTTTAAGATTTCAAGTAAATATACCTATTACATGTCATTTAACGCCATCCTGGCCTTTAATCTCATCAAAGTATTGTAAATTAGAACACTGACAATCAAAATGAATCTGATTGGTTGCTTAGTCATCTCCAGATTTTAACTTTTTTTTTTTTGGCTGAAAAATTTTTCAAGAAAAACCTCTACTGACACAACAGTTCTAGCATAAAGCTTATCAAAACAGTAGTAGATTTAGATATCATGAGCATGTTATCTGTAAGCTCTAGAAGGTATGTACTATATCATATACACATCTGTTCTTCCTTAAAATAGGTCTTAAATATTGTTTGTTGTGGTCTCTAGATCATTAATGGTTTACGTTTATTTGTTGATGAGTAATAACTCTTATAGTCAATTGAGTAATAAACAGAGAAACACATCAATTTTTATAGATAAACATGCCTATTTTCTTGATCTAATTGATAATATATGAACCAAATATACTAACAATGATTTTATTAAATCAATAGAGCCTTCTCTTCTTCTTCAAGACAATATCAAAAGAAAGTCTATAATAAATATTCAAGTATTATCACACAACCAAAAGATCAAGGTGCTTCCCAAGCTATGCTTTACGCCACTGGTTTCAAAGAAGCTGATTTCAACAAAGGTCAAGTCGGTGTTGGTTCAGTCTGGTGGTCAGGTAATCCATGTAACATGCATTTATTAGAATTAAACTTCAGATGTTCTGAATCAGTTAACAAAGCTGGTTTAAAAGCTATGCAATTTAACTCTATCGGTGTTTCTGATGGTATTTCTATGGGTACCAAAGGTATGAGATATTCTTTACAATCAAGAGAAATTATTGCTGATTCTTTTGAAACCATTATCATGGCTCAACATTATGATGCTTCAGTTGCTATTCCATCTTGTGATAAAAACATGCCAGGTGTTTTAATGGCTATGGGTAGACATAACAGACCTTCCATCATGGTTTATGGTGGTTCAATTAACCCAGGTCATCCATCATGTGGTTCTCAAAACATTCCAAAAAGTATTGATTTAGTCTCTGCTTTCCAATCTTATGGTCAATATATTTCAAAACAAATCACAGAAGATGAAAGAAAAGATATCGTTCAACATGCTTGTCCAGGTCCAGGTTCTTGTGGTGGTATGTATACTGCTAACACCATGGCCTCTGCTGCTGAAGTTTTAGGTATGACTTTACCAAACTCTTCTACTGCTGTTGCCACTTCTCAACAAAAGCTTGATGAATGTAACAACATTGGTGAAGCTATTAAGAGAGTTATTGAATTAGATATTAAACCAAGAGATGTTATGACCAAAGAAGCTTTCAAGAACGCTATTACATACGTTGTTGCTACTGGTGGTTCTACCAACGCTGTTTTACATTTAATTGCCATTGCTCATTCAGCTGGTGTTAAATTAACTATTGATGAATTCCAAGAAATCTCAGATAAGACTCCATTATTAGCTGATTTCAAACCATCTGGTAAATACTATATGGCTGATTTAGGTCCAATCGGTGGTACTCAAGCTGTTATGAAATACTTACATTCTCAAGGTTTATTAAACGGTGACTGTTTAACTGTTACTGGTAAAACTTTAGCTGAAAATGTTAACGCTTCCCCAGCTTTACAAGAAGGTCAAGAAATTATTAGACCAGTTTCAAACCCATTAAAACCAAGAGGTCATTTACAAGTCTTATATGGTTCATTAGCTCCAGGTGGTTCAGTTGGTAAGATTACTGGTAAAGAAGGTACTTACTTCAAGGGTAAAGCTAGAGTTTTCGAAGAAGAAGAAGCTTTCATTCATGCTTTAGAAAAAGGTGAAATTAAGAAGGGTGAAAAGACTGTTGTTGTTATCAGATATGAAGGTCCAAGAGGTGGTCCAGGTATGCCAGAAATGTTAAAACCATCTTCTGCTTTAATGGGTTACGGTTTAGGTAAAGATGTTGCCTTATTAACAGATGGTAGATTCAGTGGTGGTTCCCATGGTTTCTTAATTGGTCATATTGTTCCAGAAGCTGCTCAAGGTGGTCCAATTGGTTTAGTTAAGGATGGTGATGAAATTGTCATTGATTCTGATAACAACAAGATTGACTTATTAGTATCTGAAGAAGAATTAGCTGAAAGAAAGAAGAGTTGGGTTGCTCCACCTCCAAGATACACTAGAGGTACTCTATCTAAATATGCTAAATTAGTTTCTGATGCTGCTAGAGGTTGTGTCTTAGATGCTGATGATTAAATGTAAATAATACCAGTTATCAATTTCAATTTGGTAACTAAAATGAATTTAAGAAAAGAATCAAACTTTTAATGAAAAAAAGTTTTGTTTCTTTTCGAAACTCTTTTTGTTCATATATATTGTCCTTGAAAGGATAAATTTATTTAATATGGGGGAATTTTTTTACTATACTTGTTACTTATTATTACATTATTTATTATTGTGACGTTAAAACTAATTGAATAGTTAGATGTTATGATAGAGATTATATTCATGTTATGTTATTAATGCCACTTATTTTTACTGCAAACTGATGGTTTGTTTTATATTTTAACTTTTATTTATAATTACTAATGATTAATGGTAGATTCAAATAGAATTGAATTACTATGGTCATTAAGTCTTTTTGGATGGAGATCAACAAAAACCTAAATAACATTAATATGTCCTTGAATGGATTATTTATTTATTATCTTTTTTTCTACTTTTTATTTCTTATTTGGAAACTTTTTTTGCATTAATACATATACAAATTACATTAAAAAACATCATATTATTCTTTTGTAAAATCATTTTTCTATGGCAGTTGTATGGAGTTATCTGGAAATTGGAATATTATTCAGAATTTGTAAGAGACGAATATGAAACTATTTTGGAAAACAAATCAATGGACCTAAACAGACAACAAAACAACAAATGTTAGCATCAGTACTGCACCTCCTATCATATTCTCTTTGTGAAATGGAGTCTCTGGTTCAAATTCAAGCTCACCAAACAGACGAACGGGATGTTCTTCTTGACTGTAATCGTTGTTGATGATGTTGAATATTCTTAAATTACTTAAAGAATTGGGCAGTATTGACTTTAAATGTGATAATGTGTTGAATATGGACTCATCTAATTCAAATATTTGGTTAGTATATGAGCATTTCTTCTCGATGGATAAAGCAGACGATGTAATAAACTTACCTATTTCATTTCTCTTGAACAGTAAAGAATAAGAAACTAACACAAATAGCACTATCTTCAGTATTTGGTTCAGTAGAATGATGTTGGAGTTCTTAGAGTGATTGGGTATCAGTGTAGTCATTGTTTATATGTGGATTTCATTAAGGGAAAGAGCTTAAAGACTAGCAGAGCTCGAACAGTTGTATTGAAGTTGTTTGTTAAGGTGTATTGTTTCCTTCTGATCAAATTTTTTCTTCGCCATCAAAAAAAAAACATCAACATAAACAAAATTTAGTATTACTAGTTAGTATAAACTTCTAAAAGCTATTATTAGAGATAAAAAATGTCAAAACGACCAAATAACCCGAAGAACCTTAGGGTAAATCGTCACTTGCCAACATTCATTTCTAATATTCCATGGTACTACGATGAGCAACAAGCTAAAGAACAAAAAGAACAACAAGCACAAGCTAGAGCTACAAGAGAGCCAATACATGCTAATGTAAATTTAGAGGAAGATAATGGTAAAGATTATCTAGCACATCAAAGAAATGATCATTTAGATATTCATAACAGAACAGGTGATGGTATTGTTGATACATTTGGTAAATCTGATTCAATAGATGATAATTCAACTCAACAAAATTTATTTAAAAAGAGAGTTAAAAGAACACCCAAAGGTGCTTGTAAGAGTTGTGGTTCACTGGATCATACTGTTGAGAATTGTCTATCTAGACCATTATCATCAAAGAATAAAGTGACTAAAACTATATCAAAACCTATAAACGATAAATTCAGAAATGATTCTACAAATTTTGATGAAAAGAGAGATAGATATTTTGGTTATGATATTAATCAATATTCAGATACAATTGCAAAGTTTGAAGAGAAGAAGGCAAAAGAATTAGAAAAACAAAAAGAAGAAAAGCAAGAAGAAATTGATCCAGATGTATTAATAGAATTAGAAGAATTAGGTTTATTAGATGATCTTAAAAAGGGATTAATATCTGATCCAACAAAGGCAGAAGGTGAAAAAATTATTAGATTAAGAGAAGATAAAGCTATTTATCTACGTGATATTTCTAATCCTGAAGCAAATCAATATGATCCTAAATCAAGAACAATGAGAGATGCTGAAACTGGTTATTTTAATGAAAAGAATAGATTTGTTAGACATTTATCAGGTATGGCTAAAGATTTAAATGAAAGATTAAGTTGGGATGATAAAATTAGAGGTAATGGTGCCATTGGAGGTGGTGAAGATGGTAAAGGCGATAACTATACAAGTAATCCAACATTGATGGATCATCAAGAAAAATTAAAGAGACAAAAGGGTCTAGAGTTGAAGAATAAACTTCTTTCAAAATATACTGCTACTAGCAATGACAGTGATGAAGAAGAAAATAAAGATATTAATGATGATCATAGTATGATAAAGGACGATGATGATGAAATAAAGACTAAATATTTAGAGGATTACTATCCAAATAATCATACATCAGTTTTTGGATCATATTATGATAAAGAACAAAAGAAATGGGGATTTAAGTGTTGCAAACAATTAAATAAAGATTCTATTTGCAAATAGATATTCAAATTAATGTTTAGAAGATTATTTATTTTTTAATGAAGTAATGAATTTAATGATTAATTATTTTTACATACTGGTTTATTGTAGCATGAAACCCGTTATAAATATATTAGAAAAGCACTATAGAAAAAAACACATATCACTGAATATTATTATCACATAAACTAATTAACACTCGTCCTTCCATATTATTTTATTTTAAATTAACCCCATATAACCTAAACCTTATCCTATTATTAAAATATTGTAAACCTAAACCTATATTCCTAAATTATATTACCATTATTAAAAACTTAAAAAAATTTAAACCCTTCAGTACTGACAATTCCAATCTCATTGTCATTAAATTCATTGATGATTCCATCAAGGTTCAATGAATCAGTTCCATTGGTAAACCCACAATCAAACCCATGATTATCAGGATGAATCGTATAACCTACAACAACACCAATACAAAAACTAATTGTAGTGATACCAGTTATGAAAAGAATTTGATATAACCATGATGAAGAAGTAGATGAATTCTGAGTAGTGCTATTTAAATCTTTAATTGAAGTTAAACTTTCTGCAATACTACCTTTATTTGAAAGATTCATTGTATCAATTTTGTCATTTCTTAAAGAAAACATAGACATTGAAGTTGGAGAAGAAATAATTTCATTTGGAATTATATAACTGTCCTTTGCGAATTCAGGATCCAATGATTGTTTCTTCTTATTATAAGTTAAATATTTCCAAATTTCCCAAACTCTCCAATTCTTTTGATAATCATCCTTCAATTGTTTTTTCTTTCTTTTCTTTGATCTTAATGTTGAAGCAGTCATTGTACCAGTACTACCTAAACCTTCTAGTGAAGAAGAAGTTAAAATCAAATCATCCTCTGGTGAACGTAAATGGGTTGAGTTATCAACCAAAAAGACATCTGATGATGCATTATCAACCTGATAATCTAAATCCAAATTCTTTGATTCTTCTAAATCTTCACCCTTTGAAGAATCTGAGGAAGAGGAAGAAGCAGAATCGTCCAAATTCATAAATACAACATGATTGTTAGGGTTATTTCCAATAACTATATCACTCTTTCTTCTATTCTTATTAATCTTGGAACCTTCTTGTTCTTCTTCTTCAGTTATAATAAATTCCTTATCATCAACACCATTTCTAAATGTACGATTATTCAATTTAAAATGATACTTTCTATCCTCATCATTAGCAAAAATACGAGCATTCTTCTTTTGAAGTATAGTAGTTAAAGAAGCATCAATATCTAATCCATTTCTTCTATCCTTAGCCTTTCTATTTGAACGATGATGATGATGATGGTGGTGATGGGGTTTTGAGTCAACATCGTTTAGATTCAGATTAACAGTTTCATCACTATTATTTTGACCTCTAATATCGATCCAAGATGAACCAGTATTCAGTTTTATACCTCTTTTTAAATCAACTCTTCCATTTTGTAAATTCTTATTCATATTATTTATCAAAGTTGAATCATCATCACTATCATCATGACAGTCATCCGTTGAGGAAATAGAATCACTTGAATTAGAATTAGAACGAGATGAACCGTGTTCTTCTTCTTGTTCATCCTCTTCTTCATTATCATTTAGGATGATATCATTTAAATCAGCATAGTTATTTAAATAAATTTCCCTTTCGACATTATTTTGCCAATTTTGTAGAATAGATTGTGAATACTTTGAAGTCATCTTTTTATTGCTGGTTATTTGCTTTTTTTAAAGATAGATAATTTGAATTCAAAAAAATTACCATAACAAAGTTCTTAATACAACGATCTATTGATCGAAGTGGATATCTCAAACCTTTAAGAACAAACAGTTATTAACACAAGTAAACAAAGTACTTTAAAAGTTGTTGGTTTTCTTTATTTCTTGATTTTGTGAGATTTTTATAAAGATGGAGAAATTTGAATTTTGCCACTAATTTTTTTTTGTTGCTCTTCTTGTAAATATAAAGATTTAAACGAGTAAACGACAGACTACAAACAGCAAATTAAAGAGGTCTTTTTGTATCTACATTACTTTTTAAACTGATTGCTGAAACTTTTCAAATAAAATCATCAATTAAAATCTCTCTTTAATGGTATAGGAAAAAAGTACACAAATCCAAGAAAAAAGGATTCATTTCAAATTTTGTAAATATCTATAAAAACTACCTTCATACCATAAAGATATTGAAACTAGTAATACACTCATTATCAATTTAACTGTTCCTATTAAATCATTAGGAATAATTAAAAGTGTAGTTCCACTAACCATTATTTTTACTTGTACATCATCATGTTTTGAAGTCATAAATTCATAATCACTTGTATAGCAATCCCATTTAACTCTTAAGAAGAAAACATTTTTGTAGTTTCCATCATTTAATTCTAATTCATTATCATCAAATTCTTGTTTATATTTATAATAATCAAAATTTAGAATCTTTATTGGATCTCTAACATCCCAACTTATTCTTGTATTATAAGAAGATTCATCATTAATCAATCCATCATCAACTATAAATAAGAAAGTCTGTATAGTATTCTCTATTGGACTTAACATTGAAAGATTAAACCTCTGTATAGTATCAATATCATGAATATAATATTGTTGTGTCAAATTGTTTATTATGTTAGAATCCAGTATTTCAGTAGGTGGTTGAAATGGTAAATTGAAGTAAAAAGCTTCAGTATTAGCCAATACTGGTTTTATTGTTAATAGAATTGTGTTTAAAAGGAAGAAGTATATTATATATTTGGGTATTCTTGTTGAAATCATTGATATTGTAAATTTTATTAATTATTGTTTCTGTTGTTGACTGAAATCTCGTTTGTTTGAATTGTTTTGTAAATTTGTAATTTTTGTTTTTGGTAAATGCTACATAACACTTTGTCCTAATTTTACAGGGAAATTTAACAAAAATCGATATTTTCATTAAATAAATGATTGTTTAGATACATTAACTTTACTTTTTACAATAAATCCAGATTTAAATCAATTTCATAAAACATAACTCATAATATTGTCAAAAAATATACACCAAATAACATTAAATAAACTGGGTCATAAAAAAAATATTTATAATTTAAAATTACTTTCACCGAGATGAGCACCACCATCTATTGGAATAACTGCACCATTGATATAATCAGATTCTTTAGAACAGAAAAATAAAACAATACTCTCTAAATCTTTCTCATTTCCTAATCTTCTCTTTGGATTTGAATTTGCCATTGCTTCACCAATACCATTTGTCTTTAATAATCCATTTGACATCTTTGTTGGGAAAAACCCAGGTGCTAAAATATTAACATTAATATTTTGAGGACCTAATTCTAAAGCTAAAGATTTAGATAAATGCATTACACCAGCTTTTGAAGCAGCATAACCATAAGTTCCACCAAGCATTGCATTTGGTAAAATACCAGCAATTGAACCCATTACTAAAACACGAGATGAATAATCACTTGTACCAGCTTCTTTCAAAAATGGATAAAATTGTTGAATAGTTAAGAATACACCTTTGATATTTAAACTTAAAATTTTATCAATTGCATCTTCACTATGTTTTGTTAATGGAGCACCCCAACTTGCACCAGCATTTGCAATAAGAATATCAACTTTTGATTCTTTATGAGTAATTGTGACAAATTCCACAAATTTTAAAACACCTTTAAGATTAGAAACATCAGTTGGAATACCTTCAATTTTACAATCCAAATTATCCATCTTCTTAATACTGTTTAAATGATCAATAGCATCTTGAACACCAGTTGCCTTTCTTGAAGTAATATAGATTGCTTTGGCGCCATTCTTCAACAAAGAAACAGCACAGTCCAAACCCAACCCTCTTGAACCACCAGTGATGGCTACAACTTTACCGTCAACGTTTAATCTAGTCATATTAACCTAATAGTAACAAGAACAGCAACAAAACCACAGGAAACCAACTCTTTTTATAACAAAATTAAAATCCCCACACAAAAAAATTCGAACCGATGATTTAAGATGTTTTCCTATTTCGGCATTTCCTCTTTCGGACTGAAATCCACTTTTCTATTTTTGTTGGAGCGGTCAAATTTTATTAACAAGAAAACCATTCTAACAACATCAACAACAATTGAACTGACTATGAACTCTGTCTCTTTCATTGCAAACAAGGTGGACAGTGTCATTGGAGGTATTGATCCTGGGTTGGAGATTCAAGATCAATCTGCTTCCAATACAATCAAAACTACAACTACGTCAACACTAGAAAACTCAACAAATAGTAGTAAGGAAAATGTGCCAAATGCTCAACAAGAACAACAAAATAATCAAAAACAAAATGAAAAAGAACAAATCAAAGTTAAACCAAAACAAAATGTTATATTTAAAATCATTATGTTTCTACCTAATTTATTGATTATTAGACCTATACTATTCTTTTGGTTTATTTTTACTTATCCATTAACTTTATTAGAGAAGAGAAAATCTATTGATATAGATAATTCAAATCAAAATAATGATTTTGATTCAACTATTAATTCTTCAAATAATTCTGATAATGAATCATCTCAATTGACACCTTCACCTTCAAATTCATCAATAAAAGCTTTAAAACCTCCATTATTCGCAATACCCATTGATGAAAATAATGAATTACAATTAGAAGAAAAGATTAATGCACCAATGAAATCACCACATATGCAAAAAAATTATAAAATATTTAATCAATTATCATTACCAAAATTTTTATTTCCTAAAAATATTTCTAAAAAGATTTTAATTTTAGACCTTGATGAAACTTTAATTCATTCTTTATTAAATTCAAGATCAACTTTAACAGATTATAAAATGATTGAAATTAAATTAAATCAACCAGATTCAGTTCCTCAATTATATTACGTTTATAAAAGACCTTATTGTGATTTATTTTTAAAAGAAATGACAAAAATTTATGATTTATATATATTTACTGCTTCAATTAAAGAATATGCTGATCCAATTATTGATTGGTTAGAAACTGAACATCAATATTTTAAAAAAAGATTTTATAGAAATGATTGTATCTTTAATAAAGAAGGTTATATAAAAGATTTAAGAATATTTACAACAAACCCAACTACAAATGATGAAACAGGAATTGATTTAAAAAATATTATTATAGTCGATAATAGTCCAATCAGTTTCAGTAGGAATGAAAACAATGGTATTGTGGTTGAAGGTTGGATTAATGATCCTAGTGATACAGATCTTTTGAATTTAATACCTTTATTATCAGCAATGAGATATGTTACTGATGTTAGATCAGTTTTAAGTTTAAAAAATGGTGAAATGGTTTTTGAGGACAATAAGTAAAAGTTAGCTCAGTCTTTTATTAAGTCAGAATATTTATTATAAAAAAAGATAATGTTTAATGTGTAATGTTTAATGAAATAATATAATAGAAAAGATATATTTGTAGTTGATATAATCGTTATTACTACTAGAGTTCTACTATAAAAAAAATTCTAGCCCATGAAAAAAAAAATTATCACAAGTAAAAACATCAACAAACAATAATAACAACTAAAAGAACAAGCAATGTCAAACGAAGCTATACTCAGTAGGCACACACAGCTACTGTCACAGGTAGAGGATGATCTTAATAATCTTCAGTTATGGGACCAGTTGATTCAGTTGACGGAACAACAATTGGCCACCGTTTGCCAACCTCCACCTATACAGATAATATCATCAACATTTACAAAATTATTAGCTATACATCCACTATTATTTGGGTATTGGAAGAGATATATCAGACTTATGTATCAACTACAAGGTATGGAAAAGTCTTTGGAAATAATGAATAGATCTATTGATGCATTCCCAAACTCTATTGAACTTTGGATAGATTATATAAAAGTTTTAATTGATTTAAAAAAGAGTAATCCACAAAATCCATTATTATTCATAACTATTACAGATTTAGAAAAGGGAGAGATTAAAATTGATAAAATATTAAAGAATTTCGAAATTTGTGAAGATACAATAGGTTATTTTTTCCAAAGTTCTTTATATTGGGATCTTTATCTTGATTATATTAAAGATTTTGATAAATCAATAAAATTCAGAGTATTAAGAAAACTAATAGATATTCCAGTATATGATTATCTTAAATATTATCAAGCATTCAAATCATTATTACAAGATTCAACAGATGATGAAATAAAGATTCTATTTGGTGATGAATTTAAAGAACTTTCAAAGAATGAAATAATTTTAAAATTTGATGAAAATTTTTTAAAAGTTCAAGAATTAGTTAAATTAATATGGACTTATGAATCAAAAATTAAAATCAATTATTATAATCCATCAGCAAAATTACAAGATGAAGAAGTTCAAAATTGGAATGATTATTTAACTTTTATGATAAATTTAGATCAAACTAGAAATGGTGAAACAAAAGTATTAAAACCATTAATTCGTTCATTATTTGAAAGATGTTTAATACCGTGTTTTAGATATGAAAAGTTTTGGAAAAAATATATTAGTTGGAGTTTATCTATTAATACAGATTCAGAAACTTTAGAAGGTGTTTATAATAGATGTTTAACAGTTATAAAATCTGATGAAATTTTATTAAACTTTATTAATTTTAAAATTGTTATTGATAATAAAAAGACTGAAGAATCTGATGATACAATTATTAATATCTTTATAATGAATTTAAATAATAAGAAAGTTATTAATAAATTTATGAAATGGATAATTAATAAAAATTATAAATTAAAAAGATTAGATAAATTTTTAATTGAATTTGAAAAATTAATTGATGATTCTTTCCTAAATTCAGAAAATGAAAATATTTCAGAGGATAAATCATATCAAATTGAAGATTTAAATAAATTGATAAATGTTATTGGTATTTCTGATAATAATATTGATGAAGAAACTGTTAATACTACTGATAAATTGATTTGTTTATTTGTTGAATTTTTAAGATATCTATCAATAAATACAAGAAATCAAGCAAATATTAGTACATTCAAAAGATTATTCAATAAGCATTCACAATCTAATAGATTATTAACAAATGATGAATTTTGGTTAATTTCATATAAATTTTATAAATCAATTAATGATTTAACTACATTATCTAAAATCATTCATAATAGAATCATTGATAAAGTTTATATAACAGAAACAACAAGAAGAATAATATTACAAGATTATGATGAATTTAAATTAATTAATGATTCAAATTTCAATGATATGAATTCTTCATATTTTAAATATAATTTAAACAATACTACAGTGAAATATACTTATCTTGGTTCAAGTGATAATATGAATGAAGCAACATATGATTCATTAGTTAGGGATCCAATTAAGATAACTAGACCATTAATTACTAATTCTATTATTGATTTACCAGTTGATGATAAGGAATTACCATTACCTATTTTCAGAAACGTTGAAAAGATTAATGTTGTTGAATATCTTGAACCATTTAAACAAAAGAAGTAGATCTATAAGATTGTATATTTTCATGATATTAATTCATAATAATGACTAAATGTATTTTTTTTTCTATTTACAAAGTTTTTGAAATCCAGTATTAAAACTTACACATTCTAAAACCAACACAACTCCATCTACATAAACTGTAGCAAATAACACCAGCAAACCCTAACATTGAACTGTAGACGATATAATAATTATATTTCTCGATATCACCATCACCAATAATAACACCTGCAATTGGAACAGCAGCTAAAGATAAAGAAGAGACTAGCATATACATAGTACTGTATCTCTTACCAAATTCTTCAGTTCTTGAGATTTGACCACAACAAGCTGGAGCAGCAGATAGAATTGAACCTGAGAAAAAACCATAGATAGCAGAATAAGCATAAAGGACTTTTAAACTATAACCAAACGGTAACCACATAATAAGGTTTAAAGTTGAACATAACGTCAAAGTTATAATGATGATGTTGAAACTACCAACATAATGATCAGCTATATAAGCTGGTAAATATCTCCCAAAGATACCAGTAGCATTTGTGACTGTGATTAACATATATGAATCATTTTGACTAAATCCTCTCTTTATAGCATATGAAGCAAAATATAGAGAGGAGACAACTAATAAGATTTCACTAAATCCAATACCAAAAGCACAAGTCATAAATTTAAATTCAAAGAAATATTTATAGTCAAATAATTCTGTAAAATAAGTTTTTATTATTTCTAAAGCTTTATTTTCAGTTGACATGTTTTCATCCTGTTGATCAATTTCATCATGATCAGTAGTATTTCTTGAAGATTTTGAGTTAACATTAGTTCTAAATCTTTCCTTACAAAGAACAACAGGGAACATTAAACAAAATATTGAAATAAAAGCTAAAATTCTTATAGCCCAAGCAAATCCAACTTCAGTATATAATTTTCTTAACATAGCAGGGAAAATAACACCACCAATTGAACCACCAACAGTAGCACAAGAACACATTGTTGCTCTTTTCTTTTTGAAATAATGTGAAACAACACCGACTAATGGAGATGCTAACATACCAGTACCAGAACCTGAGATTAAACCAAGTGCAATAACGAATTGATAAACATGATTACAATTAGCACTACCAAATAAACCACCACAAAAGAATATAGAACCAATAATTATAGGTAATCTAGCACCATTTCTATCAAACAAAGCACCTGAGAATAACATTGATAAGAAAGTCATAAATGTATAGATTGAGAAAATCCAAGCAGTTGTTGATTCTTTAACACCTAACAATTGATTTTTAGAGACATAAGCTTGAATAGCACCTAAAGAATTAAATAACCCAAAAGATGGTAATAAACCCATAAAACTACCAAATACTATTAGATAAGCTTTTAGACCACCTTCTGGGAATTCAAGACCATCATCTAATTCATCAAGTTCATTATTTCCTGTTGGATCATTTATTATTTCAAATTCAGATACATTTGAAGTTATACCTTGTTGTGATTCATCATTTTCATTATTAAAAGGTCTAAACCCTGAATTTATCACACTTGAATTTTCATTTATATCATTAGATTTTGAAAACACATTGGATATATCAGCATTGTTAGTGTTGAAGATATTTAAATTGGCATTATTGTTTGACTGAATTGAGTCAGCAGATGATGAAGATGAGTCTTTTCTATTGTGTCCAGCAGCACTTTTTATGATACCAAGTAAACCCTCCATAATTCTATAGTGTCAAAATTACTTGAATTCCAATATCAATTTCAAATTGAATGATAGTTATATGGTGCTCAATTGGAACTTTATCAATATATTTATAGTAGTCAGACCCAATGATTTCTGCCCAATTTTTTTTTGTTTCCCAGACGGAGATAAAATAATTGATAAATCCGTATTCTGTCATTTCCGTGTCAATAAAATAATGCTGGCCCTACCAATTCTCGATTTTAGTCAATACTAATTTTGACAGCTGCTCTGATCACAAACATCAACAACATCATCACACTACTCAAATCAGGATTGTAACAGTAACACCCACTCTCATCTCTTAACATTACATCAATAACTATCAAATTTGTGGAGAACACCCACCCAAAACTCTCAGCTACAGAGAAATGACAGCCAGAGTTTTTACCGAGGAAACCTTTTCTAGTAGCAATATTTTGTGGAGTAAAATATATGACACATTATACAGTATAAATATCAATATTATTGCCACTTCAAATAGTTTACTGCTATACAACTATACAAACTACAATACAAAATGACTGCTCATAACAACTACGGTTCCTTGTCTGACTTGGTCCCTGATAAATCCTTTATTAATCCAGATGGTTCAACTGATTTCCTGAAACTATATGATGAATTCCCACTACAATACACTGATAGAAATGTTCAATCCATTAGAGTACCTCAAACAAATATGGATCCAGAATATAGTTCAATTTTTAGAAGTGTATTTACTCCAAATGGTCTGATCAATAAAATACATCCACAATTATCAACTCTTTATCATACTTTTGAAGTTTCTTGTAAATTAAATCCAGATGTTGATTGTTTAGGTATTAGAAAGTTTAATAAAGAAGAAAATAAATTTAATAATTATTATACTTGGGAAACTTATAAAACTGTTCAAATAAGAAGAACTCATATTGGTTCAGGAATGATGAATTTACTTAATCCAAAGTCTTCAACTGTTATTGCCATATATTCACCAAATAGACCTGAATGGGTTATCACTCAAGCTGCTTGTCATGCATATAATATAACTACAACTGCTCTTTATGATACTTTAGGTCCTGATACTTCAAGATATATTTTAAATTTAACTGAAGCTCCAATGGTTGTTGTTTCAAAGGATAAAATTTGGAAAATTTTAGAAATTAAGAAAAATTTTATTAATAATAATAAAGATAATTCAACTAAAGATCCATTACCTTTCTTAAAATATTTAGTTTCAATGGATGAATTAGATTTTAATCAAGATTTTGGTTTAATCTCTTTTGCTGATTCACTTGGTTTAAAATTAATTGATTTTAAAAATTTAGAATCTATTGGTAAATTAAATAAATTACCTCATATTCCTCCAAAACCTGAAAGTTTAATGTGTATTTCTTTTACATCTGGTACAACTGGTAATCCAAAAGGTGTTGAAATTAGTCATGAAATGGGTGCTTCTGCTATGGCATTTTGTTATGCTCATATTGAAAAACCAAGAACTTATAATCTGAAACCTGGTGAAAATATAAAAACTTATTGTTTCTTACCATTAGCACATATTTATGAATTAATGAGTACAAATTATGCTTTATTAAAAGGTGTTTCTGTTGGTTTTCCTCATGATCCAAATCCTGTAACTATTGTTGAAAATTTAAAGATTTTAAAACCTCATATGATTAGTCTTGTTCCAAGAGTTTATAATAAATTTGAAAGTGGTTTAAAAGATAAATTAAGAAATTCTTTTGTTGGTAAAAATGTTGTTAGATCAATAATTGAATATAAAACTCATCATTTACATACAAAGATTCATCCATTAGATTCAATATTTATTAATAAAATTAGATATGAATTAGGTTTTGAAAATATGAATATTTGTGTTAGTGGATCAGCTCCAATAAATCCTGAAACTTCAATATTTTTGAAAAATGCTTTAGGTGTTGGTTTTAAACAAGGTTATGGATTAACAGAAAGTTTTGCAGGTATTTCAACTTCATTAGCTTTTGAAGATGATCCAGGTTCATCAGGTCCAATTTCTGTTACAACAGAGATGAAATTAAGAGATATTCCAAATATGGGTTATTTAACTCATGATTCAAAAACTGGTAAAGAATTACTTGAACCAAGAGGTGAATTAATGTTAAAAGGTCCACAAATTTTTAAACGTTATTATAAGAATCAAAAGGCTACAGATGAGGTTTTAGATAAAGATGGTTGGTTTCATACTGGTGATGTTGCACAAATTGATAAAAAGGGTAGAGTTTATATTATTGATCGTGTTAAAAATTTCTTTAAATTAAGTCAAGGTGAATATGTATCACCTGAAAAGATTGAAAATATTTATTTAGGTGCTTGTTCAATGTTGACACAATTATATATTCATGGTAATTCATTTCATAATTATCTTATTGGTATTGTTGGTATTGATCCAAATTCAATTAGAACTTTATTAAAGAAATGGCATAAATTTGAATTAGCAAATTTATTAGATAAAGAATTAATTATTAAAATTAATAATGATTTAATATTAAAGAAAAAGATTCTTGATTCAATAAATAAAACAGTAAGACATGAAGGTTTACAAGGTTTTGAAAAATTGCATAATATTAAATTGTTTATTGAACCATTAAAAGTTGATGATGAAACAGTTACACCAACTTTTAAAATAAAAAGAAATGTTGCAGTTAAATTCTTTGATCATGATATTAGTGAAATGTATGATCAAGGTTCTTTAATTAGAGATGTAAAGTTATAAATAATTGTTTTAATATATATATTTTTTTTCAATAATCAATTTATATGTAATTTTTGGATATATTTCATATTTCTTGAATCTTGATTGTAAAATTAGATTCTAATAATCCTATTTCTCCATTAATTATCATTTAGTATATACAGTTTTAACTTTTATTGGTATCCAACCATACAAAATTCAGAAAACAGGTAAAATTCTGTCATTTTCTCTTTCTCATAAAAGAGCAACATTGAAAGCAAAATAATAGTCAAATAACTATTTAATTCATAATTTCTATCTATTTACTATTGACTATTAATCTATTACCATAATACTATTAGAATAATCAACAATATTTCCTTCTTTTATTCTTTAATTCTCATTAGTCATCAGATTATAATTATTGATACAAGACAAGCTATTGGTCACCAATTAGATGATGAAATTTGCAACATTAGGTTCTTTGCCTATTGAACTATTAGTTGGTATCATTAAAGATATAGAACTAATAGATATTGAACATTATTTACAAGCTTTACAAAGTATGAATGATAATTCACTTAGCAAAAGGTTAGAAGGTCTGTTTGATTATTATACAGATGATCTAAAACAAAAACCATATTATCCATTGATTTATCAAATAAGTAATGTCAAATCATTAGATGAAGAACCAGAAGATAAGAGAAAACTAGGTCAAGATGATGTAAAATCAAATCCATTGGCATTAATAATTGATGTTCATCATTTAGAAAAGTCAAATAATAATCTTGATTCATTGCATAAACGATTTATGAATTTGAAGCAAATACAGATCATTTATGCACTAGACGCTAATTTCATTGAATCTATATTAAGAGATTTTAATGTTTCTGAGTTGGTGCTACCAAATATTGAAGATTTTAATTGTCGCTTAAACAATCAAAATCATTATGATTTTTCAACTGATATGTTTTTAAAGAACGTACAAATGTTTAATTTAAAAAAGTTGGAACTTAATACTCGAACGCTATCTTCAGAAGAACTAAATATTGAATTTTGGAATTCTATAAAGTTTAGATTCCCAAGATTAAAATCATTGAGTCTCACATTATCTCACCAAGGTTTTGTTAACCTAACGGATACTTGGTCCATTAATGATTCTTTGTTGAAGAAGCTTGTTGAATTAGAATTGAATATTTTTAGGTGTAGAGCTATGAATGATAGGTATGAATATGTGGAACCGCGTGTTAATACAATTATAAACTTACAAGAAACAATTCCTTTAAAACATTTACATTCATTTACATTTCTTCCATATTCAGAAAAAGTTATATACCCAATTGAAAATATTAAATTTGATAATTTAATGAAACTATCTGTCCTGTCTGTAAATTTATTTAAGAATTGTCAGTTTCCTGAACTTGAAATTTTAAGTGTAGAAAACTATGAAGCTTATTGTGAATATGATGATTCTTTCAAAAATTCACCTAGGTTAAAAACTTTTTCTGTTGTCCTTTTAACATCAGCTATAACAGAATTTCTCAAATTCAATAATCTAGAATCACAAATACAAAATATTGGATTTGATAAAATATGTTCTAACTCAAAGACATCATTCACCAATGTCAAAAACTGTGAAGGTTCATTTACACAACATAAAAAAAAAACAATAATGAAGATTTTCCCAAATATTGAAGAAAGTTTATTCAATCAAGATATATTTTATCACTTTAATAATGAAGATGGAAGCAATTTAAAATCATTGAAAAGAATGTATTCATTGGTTGATGGAGAATACATTCTTAAAGATACAGATGCAAAGAATTCTTCTTCGATATCTAATGATGAATTAATCTTAGATTATTCTCGAGATTTTGAAAACAAGATAGAGGAATTGGGTTTTGGAGATTCATATGATTCTTTATCTGATAGTCCATTCGATGAGATGATCTTTAAAAGATGGCGGAATGAGCATTATTATTTTGGACTTCTTCTTAGAAATGTCAGATTTAATAACTTAGAAGAATTGTTTCTTTTCCTTGACAGTCAGCAGTGCAAAGTTGCTAGTATCTTCAATTGCAACTTTCCCAGTTTGAAGGTATTTTGTTTACATGATTATGATCGCAATCGTGTTTCAAGGGCTACTGTTGGTAAGGACAGTTTCAATCAATTAGTAGCACCAAATTTGGAAGATTTGGAATTATTTGGGTTCGCTTTTAAGGATGATTTAAACTTAACATGTTTTAACAAATTGAAAAGATTGAATATTTTTAGTTGCAATTTTTATTTTGATACAACTCATAGAAGATCAAGTTCATTTGAATCTGGTTATAGTTTAATATTAGGTGCTGCTAAAGAACTAGCTATGATAAACTTCAATACAAGCTTCTTTAGAACTAAAATTCGTATCCCAAAGATTAAATGTACAGATGCACCAAATTTAAGAAGAGTTATTGATCTTTCTTATAAAACTAATTATAAGGAAGAGGATTTCAGAGAATTATTTGGAATAGATCTTCCAATGTTGAATAATCTAACTGGTCTTGATGAAAGTTATTTTAAATTTAATCTTGGAGAGACTTGTACAAAATATGATCAAGTAATGGTTGATTTTGATAAAAGATTACAAAAGATTATTGGGTATAAAAGAGTTGTTTCTTTAGAAAAGCAATTATCATTAAAAGAATCGTTTCGTTGATAGTAAAACTAAGTATTATTCTATTATAAAATAACTCTTATAATTATTACATTCATTGTTTATGTGTAACTGAGTATGTATTAAAAGAATTAACAAAACATTAAATTATATAATAAAATTGAACAACTGGTCAAACTGATTTCTTTAATTATAATTAATTGTATGCGCGCTAACTTTTCTGAATATTATCAAAATTAATATAAGAAACATCATTCTTCATGAAGTTATGGATTACTAAGAGAACAAGAAAACAACCATAATTCAAATAGGTAATCTTTGTTACATCAATAGATGTTCTATAAGTAAATTGGGCCAATCTGATGTAATTTCGACTTATCTCATATTCTAGCTAAATGGTGTATGGATGTTTACAAAAAACGGAGAAAATTCTGTCGTGTTTATCCTTATAATAAAACAGCAATAATAATAAAACTTTTTACTGAAGACACAAGTTATTAATCAATCAATTAGATGATGAAATTTGCAACATTAGGTTCTTTGCCTATTGAACTATTAGTTGGTATCATTAAAGATGTAGAACTAATAGATATTGAACATTATTTACAAGCTTTACAAAGTGTAAACGATAATTCACTTAGCAAAAGGTTAGAAGGTCTCTTTGATTATTATACAGATGATTTAAAACAAAACCCATATTATCCATTGATTTATCAAATAAGTAATGTCAAATCATTAGAAGAAAACCCAGCTGATAAAAGAAAATTAGGTCAAAGTGATACTAAATCAAATCCATTAGCATTTATAATTGATGTTCATAATTTCAAGAAGTCAAAGAAAAATCTTGATTCATTGCTGAGACAACTTATAAATTTTAAGAAATCAGTAATTATTTATGAAACAGTAGAAGTAGATAACAGTGTTAAATATTATGGTTTAATTCCCGAAGATTCGGATCAAGATCCAGAGGTCTTTTCTTATGTACCAAATGTATTTGAAAACAAATTAACTGATTATAATATTTCAGAACTGGTTCTAGCACACTTTGAAAGTTTCAATTGTAATTTAAGAGATAACCGTCCTTGTTTTACAATAGATATGTTTCTAAATAAATTACAAATGTTCAATTTAAAGAAACTGGACCTAAATTCTCTAATCCTATCTTCGCAAGAACAGACTATTGAATTTTGGAAATCTATAAAACTCAAATTCCCAAGATTAAAATCATTAAGTCTTAATTTATCTTACAAAAGTTTTGTTAACCTAATGAACATTTGGTCCATTAATGACACTTTGTTAAAGAAACTTGATGAATTAAAATTTGATATTTTTATAGATGAAGATCCAAATACCATGCTTTTATCTGGTTCAGATGTCAATAAAACTATAAACTTGCAAGAAACAATTCCTTTAAAACATTTAAACTCATTTACATTTATTCCAGATTTAGAAAATGTTATATTCCCAATCGAAAATATTAAATTTGATAATTTAATAACACTTTCTGTCATAACTACAAATCTATTTAAGGATTGCCAATTTCCTAAACTTGAAATTTTAAGTATAGAAAATCGCTATGTTAAAGATTATTATGATGAAAATTTATCAAGTGCTTATGGTGATGATTCTTTCAAAAATTTACCTAAATTAAAAACTTTTAAAGTTGACTATTTATCACCAGGTGTAGCTGAATTTATTAAATTAAATAATTTAGAGACGCAAATAGAAAATGTTGATTTTGAAGAAATAGATCCTGATTTAAATATATCATTCATAAATGTGAAGAAAAGTGGAAGTGAAATTACAGAAAATACAGGAGAAACAATGATAAGAGTATTTCCAAAAATTGAAGAAAGCTCGCTCAATCAAGATCATGACTTTAATAATGAATATGGAAGCAATTTAAAATCACTAAAACGAATGTATTCATTTCTTGATGGAGAATACTTCCTTAATGATGTAGATACAATAAATTCTTCTTCAAAAGCTAGTAAGGAATTGATCTTAGATTATTCTCGAGATTTTTGAAGAGGAGATAGATTATTTGAGAGATCTATGTCGAAATGAGCATAATTATATAGATTATAGAGGGTTTTGTTCTTATAAATGTTACATTCCATCTTAGAATAATTGTTTCTTGTCGTTACTGAAAGAAACATGTAAAAAATAATAAACTACTAAACAATCTGATATTTTCTTTCTTTATTGTTTTAAGCAGCGCTAGCCTTTGTTCTCAGAATTATCACAATCAGCATTCTTTACATTATTGATTAACCAGTAAGAATGAAGGAACTATATAATACAAGATATTTTGACCTTCAGTTTTAATCTCAGTTATCACAATAGCCGTTCTACTAGATGATATTTGCTCTTACGCTTCACCATAGTAAAATTCAACAGGATAAAATCGATCCGCGGATAGAAATTTCTGATCCGCGAATACACAAAACTAACCAAAAACATTTTGTAGAAAATTTAATTGAAATTATATTTATATTTTATCAGATAGTTTACTATAATAGAGACTAAATATCACAATAATGTATTTTTTTTCTGTTAGTGTCATACAAATTTTTTGTTTTTATGAGCTTTTTCATAACTTCAAAATTTGAATTCTCAAGAAATAAAAAATTTCACAAATTTTTCAAAGATTTTGTGGCAGTATATCATTTTCAAATATTTAAATAAAACTATACTCGAAGTTTGAATGGTTAGAACTAAAATTGGATGAGTAAACCGAATTTTTTGAAAAACTTTTCGATTTTTAAAACTGATTTAACGAAATTCAAAATTCTACAGTACCTACTACTACTGAGCACCGGAAATAAAAAAATCATGTTAACTCCGGTAGTCACGTGCACTAATAACTTAATTAAATGTAATGAATAACATATAAAAAGTTAAATAATATTAATACTAAACAATTAAAGACATTTTCCTCGAATTATTTGTAGTTTTAAGTTCTTTTAACTGCTGAAATTTCAGCAAAGTGGTTTTTTGGCGACACGATGTTGATTTAACGGGGCGACACAATACTTTAATTTTTCTCCATTTTTGAATTTTGACACCTTTTTTTTTGTTAAGAAAAATGATCACAAATAAAATAACTTCAAATCATTATTTTTTTATTTAATACAGTAATTTTCCCTGTTTTCATGATTATTTTAACCTTTAAACATTATATATTTACTATATATTAAGATTGTTTAGTTTAACTCAACATGCAGTCAACAGTTCAAAAAATTTTACAAGATCTAAATAGTATTAGAGAGAGATTTCCAACTGAAAAATTATACAAAGCATGCCCAATTCCAAATACTAAAAAAGAAGGGTATTCAAATATTTATAGAAATGCAACAATACTGAATAATGCTTATCCAAATTCAAATGAATTGATTCCAAATATTTCACCAAATTTATCAACATTACATGAATTATTTGAAAATGCTGTTAAAACTTTTGGTGATTCTGATTGTTTAGGTGAAAGAATTAAATATGAAGATGGTTCTATTGATCCATTTTATACATTCCAAACATATAATCAAATTAATGAGAGAAGGATAAATGTTGGTTCTGGAATTATAAATTTAGTTATGAATCATCCAAAATTCATTAAAAATGATTCAAATATTGATATCACTAATGGGAAACCAAAGTTTATTGTTAGTATTTCTGGTATTAATTCAATAGAAATGTTATTGATTGATTTAGCAACAAGATCATTTTCAATACCAAATACTGGTCTTTATGATTCTTTAAGTGAAGAAGGTGCAAATCATATTTTAGAATTAACTGAATCACCAATTCTATTTGTTAACAAAAATTTATTAAGTAAATTCTTATCAATAAAGAAAAAATTTAAAGGTGCTTCAAATTTATTTATGATTGTTACATTTGAAGATATTAATTCTCATAATGATAAAAACTTAATTAAGGATTTTAAAAATTTAGGTATTGATTTAATTGATTTTAAAAATTTGGAAAGTTTTGGATCAAAAAATAGATTATCAAATGATTATAATTTACCAAAACCTGATACTCTTTATACTTTATCATTTACATCTGGTACAACTGGTTTACCAAAAGGTGTTTATTTAACTCATAAAAATGCAACTGCAAATATTACTGGATTTTTAGTTCATGTTCCAAAACCATGTAAAGAATTACCACCAGAATTATCTAATAGATTTGAATATAATAGAGATTCAAAAGGAAATCAATTAAAGACTCTTTGCTTTTTACCTTTAGTTCATAATTTAGAAAAATCAATTTCTAATTTTGAAATGTGTTATGGTATTGCTTTAGGTTTACCTTCTAAATCTGGTACTCAATCATTATTTGAAGATTTAAGAATTTTAAGACCTTCTTTATTTAGTGGTGTTCCAAGAGTATTTACATTAATTGAAAATAAAATTAAAGAAAATATTGTTAAATCTGGATTAAAAGATATTAAAGATCAAATCAATTATATTAAAATAAGAATGGGGTTTGATAATATTAGTTTTTTAACTTGTGCAAGTGCTCCAATTTCAAGAGAATCAATTATTTTCTTAAGAAAAATGCTTGATTGTGGATTTATTCAAGGTTATGGAGCAACTGAAATATTTAGTGTTGTAACGTTTAGTGATCCTTATGATATTAGAGCTGGCTCTTCTGGTCCAATTGGTATTACTTGTGAAGTTAAATTAAAAGATGTACCAGAAATGGGTTATACTAGTAATGATAAAGGGAATCCAAGAGGTGAAGTTTTGGTTCGTGGTCATGGTTTATTTAGTCACTATTATAAAAATGAAGAAGCGACTAAAGCTGCTATTGATGAAGAAGGTTGGTATCATACTGGTGATGTTGCTGCAATTGATAAAGAAGGAAATTTTTATATTTTGGATAGGGTTAAGAATTTCTTTAAATTAAGTCAAGGTGAATATATTACACCAGAAAAGATTGAAAATATTTATCTTTCCAAAAATCCATTATTAACACAATTGTTTGTTCATGGTGATTCATTTCAGAATTATTTGATTGGTATTGCTGGTGTAAATAAAGAACAACTATTAAAATTTTTGAAAGATAAACATTCAATTGATTTAAAGATGATTTTCAAAGATGATCTTGGAAATGAAGCAAAATTTGATAATTTAATTTTAGAATATTTGAAAAATCCTCAAGTTAAAAGAATTTTATTATCTGAACTATCAAAAAATATCAAAAATTCAGATTTAAAAGGTTTTGAAAAATTGCATAATTTACATTTTGAATTTCAACCATTAAGTATTGAAAATGAAGCGTTGACACCAACTTTTAAATTAAAAAGAATAATGGCTAAGAAAGTCCACTCCAAAAATATTAATGATTTATATAATGAAGGATCTTTGATTAGAAATTCAAAACCAAAGCTTTAGTTATAAGAAAGAATATATGCTGCATTTGATGATTTGAACCGTAGTATGGTACATTCCAAATCAAATTGATTGAAATCAGAACGAACTAAAACTCGAAATATTTTTTTGAGGTGTCTGGATGTTTTTAACAACATGTTTTTATTTTTGTTTTGATTTTAACGTGAAGACTAGTAAACAAAATAAGAATCAATAATGGATTCCCATAGTGATAATATCAGTATAGGAACATCTAGTCACAATGTCCCGTCAATTGTGACGAGTAATATCGGTGACGGTTCCCTTGGGAGAGAAACAGGGTCAGAAACTTCGTCTATAAATGCCAGAGGTTTACAAAGTAATAATGTTACAACATCTGATAAAGGGTTAAGACTCGCCACTCTTGAACCAGTAACTTCATCTGTTCATATAACTCACACTGATAATCTATTTCAACCATCAACTCCAGCTGCACCTTCAATACTCAAAAACAATGTCACACCGTCAATGAGCTCCAAAAGAGTTCCATCAATAAGCAAAGTTAATCCAATACCCATTTCAATAAATTCGCGTTCAAATAATAGATATGATGATGATAACATTTCACAATACAGTACATCTTCTTTAGCAACTTCATTTTCCAAGAACTTCTTGTTTGGTTTTCTTTCCAAAAACAGACCAACAAATCCTTTAAAATCTGGTGGTTTAATTTCAAAAGAATATTGGATGAAAGATGAGACTTCAACTGAATGTTTTAGTTGTGGTCGTTTATTTACTACATTTAGAAGAAAACATCATTGCAGAATATGTGGTCAAATCTTTTGTGGTGCTTGTACAAGTTTAATACCTGGTAATAAGTTTAACTATAATGGTAAAATAAGAGTTTGTAAAACTTGTCTAAAATATACTACAGAATATGATGACTCAAGTGATGATAGTTCCATTGATGATAGTCATATTGAACAACCAAGCACTATACAGGAAGAACCAGAACAAGGTGTACAGATACCGTTTGTACCATCAAATGGTGAACCTTTTGAAAACCCATTATCAAGATCAGCTAATTCAAGATTATCATCTCTTCATCCAAATCTTAATAGAAAAAAGGGGAATAATGAGAGACATTATCCATATCCAAGTCATATGAATCATTCTGGTCATAATATAGCAAATTATAATGATAAACCATTATCAAGACACAATTCTTTTAGAAATACATCAGAATCATCATTTTCAGATTTTGTTAGAAATCAAAATCAAAATAATACTAGTACAGCATTTAATTTTAATAACAATAACAACAACAATAATCAACAAGAACATTATAATGACTATGATGAAAATTCAACTGTCCCATCTCTTATGGTCAATAATTCCCGTATAAATATTAGAAGTAATGGTGATTTAAGTCGTCATAATAGTGATTCTAAAAGACATTCAAGAACTTTTGATAATGAAAATGATGGAGGTATAACTCATTTTTCTGAAGATGAAGATGAATTTTCAATGTCTTTATATACTGCTTTGAATTATGATAAACCTGATTTTAGTGAATCAACAAAGAATGATCCTTCACAAAGAGCTAGATCTTATACTAGATCATATGATAGAGCTCAAGCATCACTTCAAAGAATGAGACATAGAAGAAAAAGTCGTGCTCATCAAAGACCACAATTGAATTTAAAGAATAATAATGTTTCTCATAGTTCTTTAAAAACAACCATAGATGATTCAACATTACATACAATAAGTTCACCTCTTTTTTCAGCTAGTCAAATTGAGAATTCTAAAGATCAAATAATAGAAAAGAATGTTGAAGATCCAATATTTGTTTCTTCTTTGAGTGAAGTTTCTTCAATGCATTTAAAGAATATTTTAGAACAAACTTTAGGGGATCAACAAGTTTCAGAACCAGAAGTTTGGGAAGATGTTCTTCTACCTTTATTACGTAAAGCAGAAAGAGTTGAATATAATCCAAGAAATGGTGATAATATGGATATTCGTCAATATATTAAGATTAAAAGAATAGATGGTGAAACTCCAATGGATACAGCTGCTATTGATGGTATAGTATTTACAAAAAAATTTGCATTGAAATCTATGCCTCGTTATTTAAAGAATCCAAAAATTGCATTAATTATGTTTCCTCTTGAATATGTGAAGTCAGAACATCATTTCATGAGTTTAGAACCTGTTTTAGCACAAGAGAAAGAATATTTGGATAAATTGGTTGGTAGAATCATAGCTTTAAATGCTGATGTTGTATTTGTTGGTGCTAGTGTTAGTGGTGTGGCATTAGAACTTTTAGAGCAAGCTGGTATTGCTGTAGCTTATAATGTAAAACCTCAAGTCATTGAAAGAATCGCTAGATTAACAGAGGCTGATGTTGTTATATCAATGGATAAATTAGCTTGGAATGTTAAATTAGGTACTTGTGGAACTTTAGAAATGAAAACTTTTGCTTATAAGAATTTGATGAAAACATTTATGTTTATAAGAGGATGTGATTATCGTATGGGATTTACATTATTAATTAGAGGTGGTGATGAATTACTTTTAAGAAGAATTAAACAAATTGCTGAGTTTATGGTATACACTATTTCCAATCTTAAATTAGAATCCTCATTTTATTCTGATAACTTTATGCATTTGTCACAAGATTTTTATCAAAAATTAATGAAGACTACTGAAGAATATGTTGGTTATGGATCTGAATATTTAAATATTTTTTCCAAAAAAATTCTTTCTACTTCACCAACTGTCAAATTTGATGCTCCATATTTGTTAATACGTGCTAGACAAATCCAAGATAAATTAAATACTTCTGCTGAAGATCACAATAACTTTTTAACCATTGATCCGTTCAATAATGATGATAGAATTAATGAACTAATAATGGATCTTGATTTTATGAAAGCTGATAACAATAAATCCCTTATTGATGATTTAATGAAATTAACAAATGAGTATAAATTGAATATCATAACTGCTGTTTCACAAGAAAACATAAATTATTTACAAGAAAGTTTTAATATTAGAAAGAGAAGATGTGAAATTTCAAATGTTTTAAGTCCTCAATTATTAGATTCAGCTAGACATCAAAATATATTCTTTTTATATTCAATGGTATCTAAAAATAATGGTGAACCATGTGTTGGTCCTACTTTGTTGAATATTGATTATTATTGGGAAACTGATATTACTATTGGTCAATATGTTGAATATTTGATTTCAACTGCTAACAATATTTGTCAAGATGGCTGTGGGAAATCGTTATGTGAACATACAAGAACATATGTACATGGTGATGGTAAGATAGATGTTACTCTTGAAAAATTTCAACCAAAGACCCCAACTTTACAAAATACAATTCTTACATGGAGATATTGCAAGCGTTGTTCACATACTACACCATTTTTACCAATGACTTCAACAACTTGGAAGTATTCATTTGGTAAATTTCTTGAACTTATGTTTTGGAGTAAACGTAATTCAGCAACAGATTTGGGAAGTTGTCCTCATGACTTTGCAAAAGATCATATAAAATATTTTTCATTTAATGATATGACTGTTAAAATGGAGTATTCAAAAGTTGATCTTCTAGAGTTATTAGTTCCAAGAAGTACATTAAGATGGAAACCAGATACAGGTGTTAAAATGAAATTGGAATTAAAACAACATGTTACTGCAAAGACCAATAAATTTTTTGATAGTGTATCAGCTAGACTTAACAGAGTTAAACTTGATGGTGTTTCCAATGATAAAATTGATGCTGGTCAAAAGCGAATTGAAGAATTGAAGAATAGAGTTGGTGAAGAAAGATTATTAATAGCTCATATGATTGAAGATGTTTATCAAAATACTTCTCCATCTGACCATTTGAGATTAAATAGTGTGTTAAGAAGAGTTCAAGATATAAGTGTTGAATGGGATTCTGCTTTCTCTATTTTTGAAAATGAATATTTACCATCTGAAAAAGATATTGCAAGAT
This sequence comes from Ruyongia namnaoensis, assembly GCA_030563805.1. Taxonomy (NCBI): domain Eukaryota; kingdom Fungi; phylum Ascomycota; class Saccharomycetes; order Phaffomycetales; family Wickerhamomycetaceae; genus Ruyongia; species Ruyongia namnaoensis. The sequence goes on from JAJMKA010000015.1 coordinate 72,486, forward strand.
TAACAACATTACATTTGAAAAGATTTTTCCTTGATAACTCTGAAGCCAAACCAAAAAATAATGATGATAGTCAATCAATTGCTGAAAAAGGTTCACAAACAGAAAGTGCTATAGTTGATGACAACAGCATATCCACAACTATTGATGATAAGAGACCTGTTTTGTATAAAAGAAGATCAAATGCTACATCTAAATCTATTGGTTCAGAAGGTGATGATTATTCTCAAGAAAAAGAATCATATCTGAAAAACTTTGATATTAAGAACAAACCGGAATTTATGGTAGTTAATTCTAAAGTCAGAACTAGTCCAAGATCCAGTAAAGTTTCTGAAGGTATATCAAAATTTGAGAAATTTGCTAGTGATAATGAAGATAGTACTAAAAGATCAATATCTGTTCCTGGTATTCCAAAACCTGCTCAAAATATTTCAGGTTTAACACCTCTAAAAACTTCACCTTCATCTCCTGCTCTTATTTTGAAGAAACAATCTAACCTAAGTTCAAATAATGAAAATGAAAGATCTTTATCAAATACTCAGTTTGAAAAGAGAGATTCTATTTCAAATTCACCACCTTCAAAATTAAATATGAGATTATATCCAGCTGCTAGAGAGATAGATTTTTCTCAATCAACACCAGATGAAAGAAAGGCTAGTATAAGTAGTGGTGGAAGTTCTATTGCTATATCAAATGCTGGTAGGGAAGAATCTGGTAAAGTTATGAAATTAACAAACTATTTTGATCAGATCCATCTTGAAACATTATCAAAAGAATTTGAACTTCAACGTGAGAAGGAAAGATTAAAGTTACTGCAAAGTAGATATAAAGCTGCACCTGTAGCATCTTCTAGACCTATTGTTCAAATTTATAATACATTTAAAGCTGCTGTTGAGGATAAAGATAAAGAAAAGAATATTAAGACCAAGATTAAGGAGATGGAAAGAGATAAAATTGCTGATACCAAACCTCCAAATACTCGTGCTGAAAGTCAAGAAACACTGGAGTCTATGAAAAATCTACAAATATCATCTGATAATGTTAATGCTAATGATTCTAAAACTTTAGAAAAAATAAATGAAACTGAAGAAAGTATTGAAAAGAATACTGATAAGGATGATTCTACAAAGAATAAGAATAACTCTGGTACTTTGAAATCTGATCTTGGTCAATCTATGATGAAAACATTAGCAAGTTTCTGGGCTGATAGATCTGCTACATTATGGGAACCATTAGAATACCCACTATCATCTTCTGAACATGTCTTTATGGATTCTGATGTTATTATTAGAGAAGATGAACCAAGTTCATTGATTGCATTCAGTTTAAGTAGTGATTATTATATTGAAAAAATTGGATTCATCAGAGAAGCTAATATTGAAGAAGAATTATTGAAACAAACTATGTTGAAGAAAGCTGCTTTACATCTTAAATATGAATTTAGAGAACAGGATACTGTTTTATCATGTAAGATCTTTTATGCTGAACAGTTTGCTGCATTCCGTCGTAAATGTGGTTTAGATGAAAATTTTATTCAAAGTTTATCAAGATGTGTTAAATGGGATTCTTCAGGTGGTAAAAGTGGTTCTGCTTTTTTGAAAACGTTAGATGATAGATTAGTTATAAAGGAATTATCTAGCAGTGAAATGGATTCATTTGTTAATTTTGCTGTTTCATATTTTGAATATTTAGCAGAAGCATTGTTTAATGGTTTACCAAGTGTTATTGCTAAGATTTTTGGTTTTTATCAGATCCAAATTAAGAATCCAACTAATGGTAAGAATTTCAAAATGGATGTTATAATCATGGAGAATTTATTTTATAATAAGAATATTTCAAGAATTTTTGATTTAAAGGGTTCTATGAGAAATAGACATGTTCAACAAACTGGTAAAGCTAATGAAGTTTTATTGGATGAAAATATGGTTGAATATATTTATGAAAGTCCTTTGTTTTTAAGAGATTATGATAAGAGTTTATTAAGAGCATCTTTATGGAATGATACTTTGTTCTTATCTAAGGTTAATGTGATGGATTATTCCTTAGTTGTTGGTATTGATGAAGAGAATAAGAAATTAACAGTCGGTATTATTGATTGTATTCGTACTTTTACTTGGGATAAAAAATTAGAAAGTTGGGTTAAAGAAAGAGGTTCAATGGTTGCAGGTAAGAAGAAGGAACCTACTGTTGTTACACCAAGACAATATAAGAGTCGTTTTAGAGATGCTATGGAAAGATATATATTGATGGTTCCTGATCCATGGTATCATAGTGGCCAACAATGGCAATGAATAATGAGTAATGTAATTTTTTTTAATACAGTTTTAATAATAAAGGATACACTATAAATATTTATTAAAGATATACCTGTAGAACCTAATCATATAAGAGATAAACAATACTTAATATCATTACTTATAAAAATTGAAAAATCACGTGACAAGTTTTTTTTTTTTTTTTTTGCCAACGTTTGCCCCAATCTCCCAAAATAAAATACATGTGAAGTTTTATTTAATTTTATCTTTTAATTAATTTACATTTAAACTCAATCCCAGATTCCATAGTGTATTAGTAAATTAGCAATATGCAATACGTTGGTAGAGCATTTGACTCAATTTCTACAACATGGTCATCAATTAATCCTTCAACATTATCTGGTGCCATTGATGTTATAGTGGTACAGAATGAGAATGGTGACTTAAGTTGTTCTCCTTTTCATGTTAGATTTGGGAAGTTTCAATTGCTAAGACCATCTCAGAAGAAGGTAGATTTTATTATTAATGGTAAATTGACAAACCTTCCTATGAAATTAGGTGATGGTGGTGAAGCTTTCTTTGTATTCGAAACATCAAAAAATGTCCATGTTCCAAATGACTTGATAACATCCCCTGTTATATCAGCAGCATCATCTCCTTCTTCTTCTCCAGTGGGATCTCCTTCAAAGGGGAACTCTGCTCCAAATACTGCTGCAACTAATGAAGAACCTGAATTTTTGGATATCACACAATCAACCCCTAATTTATCAACATCAGCAAATGCAAATCCAATTCAAATCCCTATTCAATCCAAATCTGATCCTGAAATAGATCAACATAAAGATCAAACTAATAATCAACCAAGTTCACCTACAAGTTCACATTCAATATTGTCAACATCACCAAGAGATGTAACACTAGAAAAGATTCAAAAATTATCCAAAAAATTAACAATGATTAATATCCCTACAAAAATCGATCAAAATGGTGATCTTACATTAGATATGAATGGTTATAAATCAAATGATCAATCAATCCATAATAGTGATTCTTTAGTTAAAAAATTATTAATAGAAGAATTTGGTGACGATTTAGATATCAATCAATTAATGAAAGAAGATGAAAAGGGAAATATTAAAATCGTCAACAATGCAACTTTTGAAGAAATAAACCATCAACACAACAATCTCACAAATAATACTGGATTCTCAGACGGTAGTTCAATAACATCTTTAGATAGTTCTTCAAATTCCAACGATAATACAAACACAGGTGATGCAACATATGATCTAAACACTGATACTACAAGCACCAATGATTCATCATCAACCTCAAATTCAAATAACTATGTTAAAACCTTAAGATTAACATCAGATCAATTACGTTGTCTTGATTTAAAACCTGGTGAAAATGATCTTTGTTTTTCAGTTGATAAGGGGAAAGCATTAATTACATCAAAATTATTTCTTTGGACTTATGATGTTCCAATAGTGATTTCAGATATTGATGGTACTATAACAAAATCAGATGCATTAGGTCATGTATTAACAATATTAGGAAGAGATTGGACACATCCTGGTGTTGCTAAATTATTCACTGATATTGAATTAAATGGTTATAATATCATGTATTTAACAGCTAGATCTGTAGGTCAAGCTGATTCAACAAGAAGTTATTTAAGAAATATAGATCAAGATGGAATTCAATTGCCAAGAGGACCAGTTTTATTATCACCAGATAGAACAATGGCTGCATTAAAAAGAGAAGTGATTCTAAAGAAACCTGAAGTCTTTAAAATGGCTTGTCTGAGTGATATAAAAAATTTATATGTTTCAAATCCTAGTCCATTTTATGCAGGTTTTGGTAATAGAATTACTGATGCTTTAAGTTATAGAAGTGTCAATATTCCATCTTCAAGAATTTTCACAATTAATCCAGATGGTGAAGTTCATATGGAATTATTAGAATTGGCAGGATACAAGAGTTCATATGTCTTTATAAATGAATTAGTTGATCATTTCTTCCCACCTGTTAATGGAAGTGGAGATCTAAATAATGAAAGTTATACTGATGTTAATTATTGGAGAGAACCATTACCAGAATTAAGTGATTTAAGTGATGACGACGATGATACTAATAATAGCAAGAAAGTTGAACAAACTCAAAATATTAAGCCTACACCTTTAAATATTGATGATTTTGACAAATATTATAATGAAGAAGATGATGCTGATTATGAAGAACAAACTGATGATGGAGAAGAAGATGACGATGAAAATGATTATGAAAATGAATTCGTTCATGAATTTGAAGATGATGATGAATATGAGGATGATGATGAATATGAAAATGATGCTGATGTTTATGACGAAGGAATTACTGCTCAATCACATCTAGATGATGATGACGATGATGAAGAAATTGATGGTGAAGATTTGGATGGTGATCTTTTAGAAAATATAGATTCACCAGAAACTTCTGAAATGAAAAAGAGTACAAGTATCAAATCATTATCATCTACTTCTTTGAAATCAGGTGGATTTTTACCTGTTGATCATGCAAATACTGCTGTTTCTTCAGTAGATACAAACACAGCTTCAGCATCGTTATATGAACCTCCAAACTTTATTAAGGCCAGTGAACTCATGAGCAAGCTTGATATAAATGATAGAGAACAATCTAACAAATAATTAATTAATTTACACCATATTTATATAGCAAATAATGAAAGAAAATAAATAAAAATAATTGCATCATATGTTAAAGCAACCTTTCACAACTATTTCGTAGTCTTTTAAGCAAACAAGTTGATATTTTAAGTACTTTATTTATTAGATTTTCACGTGACTTTTTATTGACACGTAAAAAGTTTTCAGATTCTGCCATTGCTTGACACAATAAAATTTTATTCTCAAAATTTCTTATAAGTAATAAACAGGAAAATCATAAAACTGATCTTGTAATTATAGAACCAGGGGAGTTGAAGTCTAGTCATGACCAATAGATTTAGACTGAAAGAAGAAAATGCTATTTCTTCAGTATATGGTTCTTCTTATGGTAGAAGAGCAAGTTTTATGCTGAATGATAGTGATGAAAATTTATCAAAGGTTCACCATAATAGCAATGGTGATATACCAGAACAAGATGAAGATAATGATAATGATGAAAGATTACCACTTCTACAAGAAGAGCAACAGATATTATATACCAGTGATATAGATACACCGGATTTACAACAAGATTTTTTATATGAACAGACATATAACACTAATGATAATGAGAATGAAGAAACACAAAGACATAGCAATATAGCACATCAAAGACTAGTACAGGATGAAAATATAGTAGATCAAGTATGGGAAGAGTCAATAAAGAACAATCTAATCAGAACTAATTTCATTCAAGAACTGAAGTATATTTTATTAAATTCATTACCATTAATGATTACATTTTTACTACAAAATTCATTATCACTTATTTCCATTTACTTTGTAGGTCATATGGGACAATTAGAATTAGCAGGTATCACATTAGGTTCAATGACAGCTAATATTACAGGGTTTGCAACTATACAAGGTTTAACTACATGTCTTGATACATTATGTTCACAAGCTTACGGTGCTAAAAATTATAAACTGGTTGGATTACATTTTCAAAGATGTGTTATATTTGGTAATTTATTCTTTATTCCTATATTTTTAATTTGGTTATTTAGAGCAGATTACTTTTTATCCTTAGTTATAAGTAAGAGTGATGATGATGATTTATTAATTAAAATTGCTTCAGATTATTTAAAAGTTGTTGGTTTTGGTATGCCTGGATTTATTTTATTTGAATGTGGGAAAAGATTTTTACAAGCACAAGGAATTTTCCATGGTTCAACATTAATTCTGATAATCTGTTGTCCAATAAATTTCATATTAAACTATACTATGATCAATATTTTAAACTATGGAGTTGCAAGTTGTTCAATAGCTATCATGATCACATATTGGTTAATGCCACTTGGTTTATTTCTATACACAATTTACCTTACAAATTTCAAAAAACAAGTTGGAACCACATCAAGTTGTCAACATCAACATAATTACAAAAGTACAATCTCAAAATGTTGGAACCATCCCGAATTCAAAACACTTTTTCAAAATTGGGGCAAAATGCTTCATTTAGCAATTCCTGGTATAGTTATGGTTGAAGCAGAATTTTTAGGTTATGAGATTATAACAATTTGGTCAAGTAGGATTAGTATATCTTCTTTAGCTTCTCAATCTATTGTTTCTTCAATAGTTGCACTGTTATATCAATTACCATTCAGTATTTCAATAGTTACATCCACAAGAGTTGCCAATTTCACTGGTGCCACATTGATCAAAAATGCTAAAGTTACCTGTAAATCTTCAATGTTATTAGCATTAAGTGTTGGTCTATTGAATGCTTTGGTTTTAATTGTTTTCAATGATAGAATAGTTGAGATCTTTACAAAAGATAAACAATTAATCAATATCTGTCATGATTTATTGGCACATATCATTATTATTTATGAAGTTTTAGATTGTTTAAACTGTGGATTAGCAGGTTGTTTAAGAGGTCAAGGTTTAACTGCCAAAGGGTCTGTTATCAACATCTTTTCCTTCTACATTGTTGGTTTACCAGTTGCATATTGTTTAGCATTTGTATATAGTTTAGGGTTAAGTGGTTTATGGATGGGTTTAATTGGTGCTCTTATATCTATGTTTTTGTTACAAGCTTATACCGTCTTTGCATCATGTGATTGGGAAAAAATTGTTCAAGATGCTGCTCATAGAAACAATGAATAGTTTCACCTACTCATATTATACCAACTACCAATTTCATTGTCATCATTTTTTTCTTGCATTATAGGCATTGATTTATTAAGAATCAGTTGTCTATTAAAAAGTCATTTAGTCGTTTATAATTTCTAGTCGTTGTTGTTTATAAATTCAATGTTATTCCATGTTTATTGTTAAGTTTCTACAATTGATATCAAAATGTAGTTTTTTAATTAAAATATGTTTAAAACTTGTATATAAATAAATTATACTAATTTTATAATGCAAAAATTATTATCAATCAATTAAGATAAAATATAAATAGTGAATGAGAAATCTTTTAGAAAAGTAGAATCATAAACCTTTTATTGTCTTCATTCATCATCACTATCACTATCACTCATATCACTATCTTCATCACTATCACTATCGCTATCACTTTCACTATCAATGTCCTTTTGATTAACTGAATTTCTTCTAACTACTTCTTTAACAGCATCTTTTGCTAAATCATCAATATCATCTGAATCATCATCACTTTCATATTCTTTTGAAATTTCACTCCATTGAATATAACGATCATTTAAATATTTTTTACTTGTTTTTAATAATAATGGATCAAATGGGAAATAAGATTCTAAATCAATAAATTGTTGACTTGAAATTGATGATGATACTATAACATTATTTGAATTTGATTTACCACTTGTACCAGAAATACCTTTTAATCTTTCATTTTTATTTTTTTGAATTATACTAAAACAATAAGCAACATTTTCTTGTTGTGCAATTTTAGCAAACATTAAAACAACATTTTCATTACAATATTTTAATGGATTAAATTTTGTAATTAACATTCTTTGAAAAAATTTATCAATTGATAATTCCCATTCATCACTATCTTCTTGTTTTAATAATGAATGTCTAAAACAAAAAATATAAAGTAATACTTGGAAAGTTGAATAAAATAATTTAAATCTATCCATACTAGCACCTGATGAAATTTCAATTTCTCTTTCTTCAACATATTTATTTAACCATGTCATTAAATAACTTAAAATAAATAAAATTTGTTCTTTATTTAAATTTTTAGCTCTTGAAATATATGAACATAAATATTGTAATGATTTAATTCTTTTTTCAATTGATTCTTTACTTGAAAATGATAAATCAATAAGAGTAACTAAAAATGAATCCATTAATTCGGGTGATTGTTGTGTAAAATAGAATAAAACAAATTGAATTGATTTGGTATAATATGTTGGTAAAATATGTGATTTGAATAATGAATTTAATGTGTTATATAATACTATACCCTTTTCTTCTTGTTCTTCTTGTTCTTCATTTATAACATCATTTTCTGTAAATTTAAAAGTTGATAAATTTTCAAAGATTATTGATAATATTGAATCTAACTTTTCTGATAAATCAGTAATGTTTGTAGCAATGATATCATATTCTGTAACTTCTTCACCTTCATCCATATCTTCATCTTCATCTTCTTCATCATCATCGTCACTATCAGAATCTTCATCATTGTTATCATTGCCATTTTCACCTTCACCATCAGAATTGTCATTATCATTATCATCACTGTCATCAATATCTTCATCATCGAAATCATCATCTAGTTCATCCAATTCATTTTGTAATTCAACATCTATTTGAATAGCTCTTTCGATTATCAATGACCAAATATTAAAATTAAGTTCATTACAATATTGATTTAAAATCAATAAATTCGAAATATAATTTATAATTTCTCTTTTTGAACTGAATTTGTTTGGAAAATAAGTTATTAAAGTCTTATTTAATTGATGAACTGATGTTGGAATAATTTTAAGAAAATATTGTAATAATTCATGATGATATTTTGTATTCTTTTTGTTTAAAGTGAATTGTTTTATTAATACATTTGAAATTTCATTCCACCATCTTGGTGAAATTGAACATAGAGTAGAGATGAATTTATTAAATGTACTTAATTCATTATCATTTAATAACCACCAATTTTTATAATTAATAATACTAAAGATTAAACCATTACATGATTTTGAATCAGCTAATTTTGAAATGTTATTTGTTAAATGAATTAATACTAATGCAAAATTTTGATTTGAAATGGCTTCAGGATTTGATTTTGGTAATGTAATTTGGTTTGTTAGGGTATCTATTTGTGTTGTATTATTCTAAATTAAAAAAAGATTATGTTAGTATTCAAAGGATTAATAAGTGTGATGGTGTTAAAAAGGGGGTAAAACTTGATTCTTTTTAAATTAAAATTTGAGGAAAAAGGAAGGTGCCATTAAAAGAAAGAAAGAAGATTTAAACCTTTTTTAATCAAAGAAATGATTGAATATAACAATAACTTACTTTTTCAAGAGCATCAAGTGCAGAATTAATGAACGCTTTGTACATATTCTTATTGAAGTCTAAACCATTTGAATTTTCGTTATCTTCATCATTATCTTGGATTTTAGTTTTACCACTATCTCTAGTAGTATCTTTCAACTGGTCTTCTATAATTTCCTCATGTTTACTAATGTTTTTAGTGTCAAATTTTATCTTTTTAATCATCACATTACCATCTTCATTATCTAACTCCATCTCATCTCTATGTCGCTTGAAAGTCTTCTGACGGTCAACAGACATCATTGTTGTATGCAAAAAATCTGTGGATAGTCTTTCTATAAGTTTGTAATAAATAAATAGAGCACTATAAGTACTTATTAACTTCGATAATTCAGTTTGGAGATGAGTTTTAAGCAATTTACAAAGGTTTTATAACAAGTTAAAAAAAAGAGATAAAAATTTTTTTTTCTATATTTTCCCAAATCGGAAATTGGCAGAATTCTGTGTACCAAATTTCACGGGTCAATAAGCCATAGTTAATTTAATTATAATGTTTAATATTAATAAAAGCAAAGAATTATTAGAATTAATTCAAATTAAAGATCATTGTTAACTAATAATAGAAAACAGTCAAATATCAACCTTTTCTATCCAAACATCTTCTTTTGTAGACCAATTCTGAGATATAAAGAACTGACTCCATCACATACTCAGGTACTATATGAGCCAATATTGGTCCTGATTTGTTACTCATACTAGAGTAATATTTATCCATTCTCTCTTCATCACCCAAAGCAATAACAGAAGGAGTACGACTCCTCAATGGAGTGCCAATACTAAAGTATAACACATCTTTGAAACTTTGATAATTGAACATTCGATCTAATCCTCCATCATACTTATCAACAATAACTGGTTGCTTACTTTTAATAGTTTCCTTTAAAATTGAGATATCCACTGCTTTATAATTATCTAGTCTGGGATTCGCCAAATTTCCAATGAAGACAGTTTCATTCTTGTTTTGACTATTAGAATAATAGAAGCTCTTCTCTTCATTTTTCACCATGTTCATATAAGAATTGTCTTTTGAATCCATGGAGTTTCCATAAATATTTTCCATTGATATTGGACTCTTATTGTTATAAATGGTATGAAGCAAAATAACTGAGGATCTCTTAAATGCAGCATCACTATTACTATACTTTACTAATTGAAAGTTTATCTTGGGAAATTTTTCTTTGATTCTCTGTAGCGCTTCTTTACGCATAGGATAATTATCCAAAACATTCAGTTCATCTACCAAAATATTGACATTAAGAAAATCATCAGGAAATAATGTAAGTACTACTAATAAATGCCAAAACCTTTCAGGTTCTGTATTTGTTTTAATTGTCACTGTTAAATCTTTTCTAATTCTATCATTTCCACCTGATCTATGACAATCTTGAATGAATTTGGTTAGTGGTATTGACATGGTAACTATACTAGCAAAGTGACTCATTACTCGTATGTCTAATGTTGCTTTAACACCACCGTGTGTTGGATCAATAAGTGATAAACTTTTGGTACAAGTATATTCATTGTAAATCGAGTTTAGACTTGGTTGAGTGTACTTTGTAAATATAACCATTCCACAAGCAGCTGGTACTTTAAATAACTCAGGAATATAACTACTAATGAAAAGTATATCTGTTGTAGTTGTTTTCTTTTCATCAACAACTGTTGTCTTAGGTACAACCATCTCGTAATCACGTTTAACGTTGATATTTGGATTTGAATAATTTCTATTATAATTTTTATACTTGTGAACCAACGCTATTTGTATTTGATTGATTAGTTTGAATAAATCAGTAGGAGTTAATTCAATTAATATAGATTCAATCTCTCTTTCAGTGATGTTCAATGGCATTTCCATTTTTGCAGATATAAATATTGAAGGGTTTCAAAGTTATAATACTTATTAATTATAGATTAATTGAATAATTACATATACTAGAATATATATAGTTGCTTCAAGCTTGCTCTAGTATTCTTGATATGAGCACGAAAATTGAAATTGAAGTGCCCAAAATAATGAGTGCTCAAGCACAAACTTGATGATTTCTATAACAAAAGTTATTATCGTTTTTAATTGCCACTAGATCTCTTTAATCAAATTTATACCTGCCTGAAACTAATTATCAAAATTGTAAAATAGTAGAATATAGGTAAAAATATAAGTAAAATCATGAATTCTTTGACCCCAAAAGCATTGCATTATAGCAGTAATAAAAGTACTTGAGTTGACTGACCACTTGGTTCAGTTTGTTGTGAACTGAACGCGTTCATCTGATGTTGATTTTCTACAGAATTTCGTGGAATACACATATCGATATTCGAGACGTTATAAGAACTAAAGAGAAGCTAGATTAAAGTAGTATAAAATATTAGCTAGGATGTTAATAACTACAACGTAACGTTGTTGATGTGAAAATTCTGTGTTTTAAATAATTTCACGGGTCAATAAGCCATAGTTAATTTTGGTTGTGTAGTTTATGTTCTTTATTGTATCTTTCTGCATTCAAAGTGTGTGGCTGTTACCTCTGAAGGTACTGAACAGAAGTAGTTCTATATGGTTGTGTTTTTTTTTGTTAGTAATTGCACTTTTTTTGGGGGTTGATTATGTTGTGATATTTTGTTATTTATGGCTGGCTAATTATAAAATAACAAATTATCACCATCTTTCAGTTATAATTGGATATTGGATACTTACTACTCCTTGCATAGTTTTAAATAGTTGGACACCACTTATACTTATATTCAAACATCTTTTTTATTCTTTGTTAGTCTTTTGATTCTTTATTTAAAAACAATATTCCCTCTCTTCCCTTAATTTAGGCAAAATATACTTACGTTTGACCACCATTTTCATTTTGTCTACAGATGACACTCTTATCTTCACCTTTCTTACTATTGGTAGTTAAATTAAGCTTCAGTTAGTACCCTGTACACTCAAAATGTATCAATTTAAACCAATTGAATATCTAAACCAGATTCAATGGAAACTTACCCATCAATTAAATATGTAGATTGGGGACTCTCTGAAATGAATTTATTAACAGTTTGTTGACTTTCTTTCAATGCATCTATCTTCTGCTGTTCACTTGTTTCTTTACTTGAAGAACCACCTGTTAAGTTGAACATCTTGCTGTATTCAATTGATTGTAAAATTGTTATAAAGGCAAATTGATTTACATTTTTATTTCATTTCGCAACCTTTTTTATAAGAAAGAAGCCCTAAAGAAGCCCTAAACACATAAAAAAATAAAAATATCATCAACAACAACTATTTTAAACATTGTATCTAAGAACAATCAACATTACAATTACAGCGACTATGAGAGTCAATACAGCTCAATAATCACATACCTACATTCTTTGTCATTGATTTGACTACCATCACACCAACTTACAACGCTAACTACACCATGATATTAATTTGAGAAGTATCAAATTCTAAAAGATGGATAGGGACAACATGAGAATGAGTTCAATCAATGTTGGTTTAAATATAATAAATCCCGTCATCTAACTAACCCATTCAATTATTATTTATTAAATTTAATATCATTTGTTGAAAAATATGTTTATACTAATACTACTACTATTATCATTACTTTATAATAGTTTAGCTTCAAATGTTATTGAATTAGATTTATATCATATAGATTATTCTCATGTCCATAATATACTAGATGAAGAACAACTTCATGATATTTCAATGGAAAATTCATCAATAGTGATTAAACAAAAAAGGTTTGTTGATGATTTACCTCTTTTAACAAGAAGATCATATGCAGGTGTTAGAGTTGAAGTAGGAACACCACCACAGATGATGGAATTGTTAGTGGATACTGGTTCTTCAGAAACTTGGATAATCTCACCTGAAAACCCTACATGTATCGATTTAGATGATCATCTAATTGGTGATAAGAGAGATGATGAATTTTCTTATACAGCTGCTGAAGCAAATAAGTTATTACTTAATTCTGATTGTTTACCTTGTTTTAAATATGGTACTTTTAATTCTTCTTTATCAAGTACTACAACTAATCTAATGAAAAATTTCAGTGTTTCTTATTTAGATAATGCAATGGCAGAAGGTTATTGGATTAAGGATACATTTACAATTGGAAATGATTTAACACTTGAAGAATTTAATTTTGGTGTTGCAACAAATTCAAATTCATCAATGGGAATTTTAGCTTTAGGTTTACCAGAAGTTGAAAGTTATAATGTTAAAACTGGTAGTGTTCATTTTGCAAGAGATAGTTTTGCAATGGCTCTCTACAGGGAAAAGAAAATTCCACAAAATTTATTTAGTATTTGGTTAAACCCAAATTTAACAGAGAATGGTAAAATTTTATTTGGTGGTGTCGATTCAGAAAGATTTCAAACTCCATTATACACAATGAAAATGTTTAATTCAAAACATCCTTCATTACCACCTACTTCTTTCCAAGTTAAAATGACAGGCTTAAATTTCTATAATGAAGTTAGTGATAATTGGCCAACTGCTAAGGCAAGAAGAGTTTCAACTCAATATGATAATAATTATATTAATGATTTATTTGAAGATACACAATCTGAAGATGAACATTTTGTTGGTGCTGTATTTGATACTGGTGCTTCATTAACACATTTACCTGTTGATATTTTTAATAATTTATTAAACTCTTTTGATACTCATTTTGAATTAGAGAATAAAGACCAATATTTAGTTGAATGTATTCAAGATAATTCATTATATTTAGAATTTAAATTTGAAACAAATACTCAAAAATTACCAATATCAAGATTTTTATTACCAAGACCTTTATATTCAAAAGATTTTGTCCCAATTAGATCAATAAATGGTGAAGAATTTTGTTTATTAGGAATTGCACCTGAAAGAAAATCTAATTTAACAATTTTAGGTCAAACTTTCTTTAGAAGTATTTATTCAGTTTATGATTTAGAAAATTTAGAAATTTCAATTGCAAGTTCAGTTTATAATTCAAATAATTCTTCAAGAATAATATCATCATTAGATTCAGAATTTAATGATTTCTTTAAAGTTAGTGAAAATTATTCAACAGGTGCAAATTTCAGAAATGATGCTTATTCAAGTATAATATCAAGTTTTAAAATATTCATATGGGTTGGTATAATTCTTTCATTGATTATATAACAATTGTGTGATCTACAGAAATAACTTAATTAATATACGATGAACTTTTTTTTTATATTGAAATTTTGTACAAATTAATTAAACTAGAAAGAAATGCATTCAAACTTAGGGAATGCATTGAAAAGTTTTTATAAAGTACCTGAGTTGCAATGATAATATGAACAATGGAGATGATTGAAAATTAGTAAATATGGATTTGTTGTTTTTGATTTTATTGGGAATGAGGGAAATATAATTAATAATAAATAAAAGTGCGAACAATGAAGTAAAAAAGAAGGTTTAACATTCAACTTAATTTTTTTTTTAATTTTCTTTTTATTTTGACTTTAACTTTTCCTAGTAATAATTAATCAATGGTGAAGTTGATGGATATAATAATAATAATAATAAATGATGAAAAAAAATGTATACAAAAATGCTAAAAGAAACACAAAAAATATTGTAATTAAATGAAAACCAGTTATTGAAATTGAAGGGATTCATTTATCCACTCTATGGTCTAAAGAATTGACCAAAGGCAGCAGATCCACCACTTTGTTGATATTCTGTACCAATAACTTCCAAGAAACTTAATGCAATAGTAACAGCAGTAACAATGGCAGCTGATTTACCATTGGTACCGAATAATTCACCAACAGTAGCAATTGAAGCTAAGACAGCAGCACCTGAGACAGCAGCGACTGGGATAACTCTTTGTAATTCTTTTGAAATTGAGACATCTCTATGACCAGAAATTGAGACACCTTGTTCTTTGAATTGAGCAGCAATATCTTTAGCTGATGAACCAGAGATTGAACTCCAGATATTAGCAAACCAAGTTGAAGTAATTAATATTGTTCCGTAGAAAACAATGGTCTTTAAAGGTGAGATAATTGATGATAATAAACCTGATGATGGTGAAAAGAAGTAAAAGATTGATGGTTTTTCAATAGTTGAATAAGTGTTGAAACCATTTGATTGATAATAACCTAAAACTTTAACAGCTAATTGAGATGGATCATTCTTGAAGACTAAATGGATAATTGAATAACCTAAGACATTGATGTAGAATAAAACAACATATGAAAAGATTAATGGTAAAGCACCAGTGTATAATAATTTAATTGGGAAAACACTGTTAACTGATCTAACTCTTGTTGATCTAATTGGTAATTCAATTCTATAGTTTTGGAAATATAAAGTAGCGGCAAAGACAATGAATGAGATATAGACTTGAGTTAAATTTGGTAAATGAGTTCTAGTGAATGCATCAATAATTGAAGTTTTAAAAGATTTTGTTGAAATACTTCTAACTAAGTTAACTAAGGCACCAACGGTTTCATAACCTCTAGTAGTCTTAATACTGGTGAAACCAATGATATCAGTGACGAAACCAGTAGCGATTGAGACAACAGTGAATGATAAAGCACCTGAACCAAAACCATAACCTTTATCAAGAATTTCGGCAACTAAAGTGAAGACAAAACCAGCACCAACAATTTGAAAGTTGATGAAAACAACTTGCCAAACAGATAAAGTATAACCAAAATAACCAGAGAATAAAAAGATATTAGTTAAAACAATGTATTGAAAGATTGAAAAAATCTTTTGTGAAGTTTGAAATAATTCTCTATCAGTTTTTGAACCTAAATTGACTTTAATTAATTTTAAACCAGCTAAAATTTGGAAAAGGAAACCACTTGCTAAGATTGGTAAACAACCAAACTCTAAGATTGTACCTCTTTCGGCACCAAAGATAGGACGTAACCAATATATTGGATCTGTGTTAATTTGAGATGCACCATAAAGTGGTAATTGAGCAAATAGATATAAACCAGCACAGAATAAGGTATATACTAATTTATCATCAAAAGATGAGATTTCAAGAGGTAATTCAACCTCAGGTAATAGAGGGATGAAAGGTTTAGCAAGATCAATAAGACGGACTATAAGTTTAAATGTTAGTATCATTCTTTTTTAAAATTTGATTATCTTGCTCATTAGATTTGATAAACACTGGTTGAAAAATTTCCAAAGACTTCTATTGCGGTATTGAAAGATTACCAAGATCTGAGAGTGTGAGTGAGCCGATGTGACAGATCAAATCTAATATACAGAGACCTCCTTCAATCCTGAATGATCTACTTACATCCACTCATTACTAAAATGTGTTGTGTGTTTCTATGTTTTTGAATTGAATGTTTACTCAAAGTCATTTTAAACGATATCAATTTTAATTTTTTTTAGTTTCGACGTCGAAAAAAAAAAGTGGATTACGTAATATTTTATGTCAGCCATTTTGTGATTTTTAGCTTATTAAAATTTTTATGTTACTATTTATTTTTATTTAGGTTTAAAGATTGAGATAATGAGTGAAGAGAATAAGGTAGAGGCTGCTCCAGATTCACAGATCAACTACGACGACGCTATAGGGTACTGGACATCTGTTGATGCTACTGTTGACGGTGTTCTTGGTGGGTATGGTGAGAGTACAAGTGTTCCAAAAGCTGATGTAGTTGGATCAAGTACTCTATTAAGAAAATTAAAATCAAGAATGATTCCAGAAGAAGGTAATATTAAATATTCTGTTGATATTGGTGCAGGTATTGGTAGAGTTACTAGAGATATGTTATACAAATTCAGCGACAAAATAGATCTTGTTGAACCAGTGATACCATTTGTTAGACAAATGGAAATTGAATTAAAACCATTAATGGAAAAGGATTTAATTGGTGAAATATATCAAATTGGTATGCAAGATTGGGTACCAGAAAAGGGTAAATATTGGTTAATTTGGTGTCAATGGTGTGTTGGTCATTTACCAAATGAAGAATTTATTAAATTTTTAATAAGGTGTAAAGAAGGTTTACAAAAAAATGGTACAATTGTTGTTAAAGAAAATAATTCCCATGATGAAGATGTATTTGATGAAACTGATAGTTCAATTACTAGATCAAATGAATCATTTCAAAAATTATTTAAAAAGGCTGGTTTAAAATTAATAGCTATTGAATTACAAAGAGGTTTACCAAAAGAATTATATCCTGTTAGAATGTATGCTTTAAAAGCTATTGAAGAATAAATTTATTTATTTTAATGAGATGAAATGTTCATGATTGGTTTTTATAAAGTACATATAATTAAT
This sequence comes from Ruyongia namnaoensis, assembly GCA_030563805.1. Classification (NCBI taxonomy): domain Eukaryota; kingdom Fungi; phylum Ascomycota; class Saccharomycetes; order Phaffomycetales; family Wickerhamomycetaceae; genus Ruyongia; species Ruyongia namnaoensis. The sequence continues at coordinate 90,213 of JAJMKA010000015.1, forward strand.
TAGATATTATTTAGCATACATCCTTATTGTAGTTCTAATTCAGAATTAGACATTAGTGAAGTAATAGTTTAGAATATACGCGTAATTACATTATAAGAGATAATATTTCAAGAAAGATAGGTTATTTATTTGTATTTTATATTCAATAATGATAAGAGAAACTATTATTATAATCTAGAAATTAAAACATTAATTGTTAGTATAAACTGAATCAAATAAATTAATACTCAATCAATTTCCTAAAATCACTTCAATAAAAACAAAAACAAAAACATTTCAATATCCTTTAATACAAAAACAACAATCTCTTCCAATTCTTCAAATTAAAAATCTTTAAAACAGTACATTTAAGATTGATTCTAATTGAAGATCTCTAGCTTTTAAATAAAACTTGAAACAAAAAATTGGAAATGAGAATGTATTTTTGAGGGATCAGATAGGAGCGAAAGACGATGGCTGTGTTTATCTTCATGCTTAATCAGTTGAACTATGCAAAGATTAATTTATATCATCACTTAAAAGAGTATATGAAATTTGTTTTGTTGTCCAAATATAGTTTGATTCTCTTTGAATTTCTTGTGATTGGAGATTGGAGATTGAGATAAAATGTTATTGTTGAAACTTACTTCTTATGTACACTATGAATAGTAACCCAAATACCAAAATAAACAACCTTCTTCTCTAACTATTAAAACAAAAAGAAGTAGAAAGAATGAAAAGATGAAAATTTTTTCTACTGGAAGAAACAAAAAAAAAAAAAAAAACAAGATCACGTGACTTTACTGAGGGTTACGGATGTTTTCTCTAGGGCCTCAATCTAGAAACATCAACGGTCCAGAACAAGTTGGCATGATTCAGTTAATGAACCCTTTTTTGAAGAGATGATATTGAGAGTGTTAATAGTTAATTCTATAGATGGGTGAAAAGTATTAAGTATTATTTATTAGTTATATGTTATTCATTGATAGTACATACAGAATAAAGAATTTATATAATTATAAAAAGATTTTTTGGGTAAAAGAATGAACAAACAACTTGAAAGACAAAACCAAAATGAATTAGATTAAGCGCCAACTAGTGTTTGTTCTTCAACTAAAGTATCAATTGAGTAATTGAACTAGATTAGAAACATTTTTGGATTAAACTTATAATAAGAAAGCACCAATAGCACCTAAAGCTAATGAACCACAAGCAATTTCAATACCGTGAGCAGCAGCACCGGAAGAAGATGAAGAAGCAGCTGAAGAAGAGGCATCTGAAGATGAAGCAGCTGATGATGATTCTGAAGCAGAGGCTGAACCTGATGATGAAGCAGCAGATGCTGATGAAGTACCAGCAGTTGACATTGTAGCTTCGACTGATGATAAAATAGCTTCTTCAGATAATGAAGATTTATTTAAAGTAAAAGTCTTTGTGTAAGTGTTGACAGTAGTACCACCAACACCTCTAGTGAAGGTAGTGGTTTCAGTAGTGGATTCACTTGAAGCATCAGCTTTTGATTCTGGTGTGAAAGTTTGAATAACAACCTTGGTATAAGTAGCATCAGTTGAAGAAACAGTGATGGTTCTAGTATAAGTACCAGAAGTTGGATCAGTTGTAGCTTGACCAGTATACTTAGCAGTTCTTGTCTTGGTATAGACTTGACCATATAAGGAGATGGTTTCAGTCATGGTGACTGAAGAATAAGTGGTGACAGCACTTGCAATTGATGCTAAAGCTAAAACGTTACTGAATTGCATTGTTAATTTAATTGTTGATTATTTAGATAAAAAAAGTGAGAAAGGACTAGAAGAACAAAAAAAGGTGATTTTTGGGTTTATATAGATTTAAAATTCGAGGAAAGAGAAAAGAGTAAAGACCATTTGGAAAAACAATGATTCAACTTATTTAAAGTTTATTCTTATTCCAGTAATCCAGTAATCATATTAACTCTAATTCCATATACACTTTTTGTATGGTTTTTTGTGTTAATCCGCTAGGAAAGGTTATAAAATTACTTGAAAAAGAGTTAGAAGACTAACCAAATTAGGGTAGAGACTTATAATATTAGAGACTATGGTTCAAAAAGAGGAAAAGTTTAAACCGATTTAAAGCGTTAATGGACTTTAAAGAAATTTTTTTAAAGGTGTTTTTAAAACTTTTCTTGTTCATTTTTTTTGTTGGAAAATACTTGGAGTTTTTGAAGTAAGAATAATGATATTCAATTCATCTACTGCTAGTTGTTTAGTTGTACTTCGTTGATATCTTTGTAGTAACGTTTCTACTTTTATAAATCTGGTTTACAATCTACAATCTTCTAACTTCTTCTCTTCATGAACTGAGAGAACAAACTGTTAACTAATCTCAGAGAAAACCCACAAAATTACTTTAAAAAAAGGTTTATTATTGTTTTAAATATCGAGACTTGAGACTTAATTTAATTTTTTTAATCATCTTACTTGAATTGATAAAGAAAAATGAACGGCCGAGTTTCGATCTATGCAATTCAATAACAAGAGGGTCTAATGGTTTATTCCTCTATATGTTGCTTAGTTGCTTATTTATCCATATAATGAACTTATATCACTCATATACTTTGAACTTCAATGTTTTTAACTCAAATACTTGAAAGATTTAATCCATACACTTAGGGCTACTTTAGGGCACACGGCCGAGAAAATTTCAGTAAAGAGCGAAATCTGTAAAATTTTATTAAAGACTTTCAAAACTTTAATAAGAGACTTGTAGTAAGTGAGATCACTCATTCAAAATAAGGTTATAGACTTGGACTTATTGACGGCTAATTACATTTTGTTGTAGGAGCTAGTCTTTGCAGTTTAGTCTTGAAGTATTGAATGAATTAACCATAAATATTGACCTTGAAGAATTAAGCTTAAATTTCTTTGATTGATATCAACTTTAATTGATGCTTATTTTGACAATAGTAATAGTAATAGTTTTAATTTCAATCTAGAATTCAAGAACTAAGGTTGATTAATATATTTTGAGGGTTCTAATAGAACCTTAATGAGATAAGATATAATTAGATCTAATTTTCTAGATTTCAAATACTTATATAAGACATTTAGAGCAAGCAGTTCAAATTCAATTACTAGAATTAATTCTCGAGATCAATTTATGATCATTTATTACTGAAAGGTTTTAAAAAGTAATATTATTTATTAATTTGATAATTATAGTAGTATTAATACATAAAAGTTTAATTAATTAATTAATTATATAAGTTATAAAGTACTTGACCATCTAGTAAACGATCAATCAATGATATTATCATAAGTGGATATCTTAAATAAGATTCAAATTTAGACTGCAGCTAAAAAGAGAGAATCAAAAAACCGATTTTAAACTTATAATAAGAAAGCACCAACAGCACCTAAGACTAAGGAACCACAAGCTAATTGGATACCAGCAGCAGCACCTGAAGAAGATGAAGAAGCTGAACTTGAAGCAGTGGAGTCAGCAGATGAAGATGATGAATCATCAGATGAGGAAGAAGATGATGAATCTGAACCTGATGATGAAGCAGCGGAAGTTGATGAAGTACCAGCAGTTGACATTGTAGCTTCGACTGAGGAAATGATTGATTCTTCAGATAATGAGGACTTGTTGTAGGTGAAGACTTTAGTGTAAGTGACTTCAGTAGTACCACCGGCATTAGCAGTGTAGGTGGTGGTTACGGTAGTTGATTCACTAGCTTTGGCACTTGAATTAACGGAGAAAGTTTCAACAACGACCTTGGTATAAGTAGCATCAGTTGAAGAGACTGTAATAGTTTTAGTATAAGTACCAGAAGTTGGATTAGTTGTAGCTTGACCAGTATATTTTTCAGTAATAGTTTTAGTATAAACAGCACCATAAATTGAAACGGTTTCAGTTAAAGTGACTGAGGAATAAGTACCGGTATGAGTTGAAGTTGAAGAACTTGAAGAGGATGATGAAGCAGCTGAACTTGAACTATCTGAACTAGCAGCGTTTGCAATTGAAGCAATTGAGGCGACTAAACCTAAAATGTTACTTAATTTCATTGTTAATTAATTTTTTTTTCTAATAGTTTTTTTGGGACTTTGAGAGACTAAGAATTTATTTTAAATGGATTATTGATGAATGTACTTTTTCTGTAAAAATTTGAATGAAAGAGTTTTATCAAATTAGGAAAAGGTTAATGAGACTAAAAAATAGGGATCTAAAATAATAAGTAAAAAACTTTTAAAGAAATAGAAAGAGAGAGAAAGAAAAGGGAAAGAAAGAAACTACAAGCAAAACAAAATTATGGGTGATAATTGGTGTTTATATAAGTGAAAGCTGAAAAAATTCACAACATTCTAGCTTTTAATTCAGTGCTTGTACTATACGTTCTGGACCTACAATTCTTCAAGTAGTATATAAAAGTTTATTAGGGGAAAGCTTAAAAAACTGATATTTCCTTATAAATTCTTATAAATTTTAACAATCTTTTTTGTTAATCCGCATTAAAACTTATACATAAATTTAAGAACTAAAAAAAAATAAGGTTAAAAAATAAAGAGAAAGAGAGAACGAGATTGAAAAAGGTAGCTTATTAGCTTGAATAGGAAGAGTGATACCTAAAGTTGTTCATACAAGAATCTCGAAGAAATTGTAACCATTGACAGACGAGATAATTTGACTTAGAAATTAAGGTGTTTTGGTATATAAAATTTTATTGTCGATATGGCTTGAGAAAAAAAACCAAATATTTAACCATAAACCACTAGGACATGCTGGTTCAAACTTCAAACTTCAATTTCGTAGTATAATTGTGCTTTATTACGTAGTTTGTTTCTTTGGTAGATAATACTTTGAAAATACAATGGTAATTGAAGTTTAAAGATTGTAAATTGACGTAAATTTGAAATGTTCAATTATATAGCTTATAAGTTTTAACAGTTGAAATTTTAAAGGATAAACGTTGATATTTATATATTCTATAGTTATGCTTATTACAAACTATAAGGTATTGTTATATTGTGTAATTAGTCTCGAGAGATTAGCTATTGAAGATGAACATTGAAGCATTGAAGACTAGTTGAATAAAGAAGTGGTATCTTCAATGTATGTAATTACTAGGAGCAATAAGAAGAGTAAACGAGTAAACAATTCATTAACCTTTACAAACGGGAAATTAAGCATCAATTTAATGATAAATAACTTCAACATTTTCCCATTTTTTTAGTTCAAAGTATTTGAGAATTGGGAAAATACGAAAATACTGATATTTGATTGGTTGTGCTGTTGACTATTGAGGATTAAAAGGAGAACGAGAATTACCAAGCAATAATCTTAAGCTTAAATTGTAGTCCATAAGCCATAAGTTTATAGTTATGTTGTTATGTTGATATTTTATGGCTTACGGTTTTCAACAAATTGATAGAGCTAGCGCCTAAACTCCAATTGATGAAGTAGATAAATCGAATATCAAAACGTCAAAACCCCTTGAATCACTAAAACAATCCACAGAGGAACTCAATTCGAATCAATTGAAATGATTAAAATAAAGGAAATGATTAAAAATGAGTTTCAAATATCTACAAAAACTTAACAAAACTGGCCAGTAAATTTGACCCGAAATACTACTTTAAAATCCAGAATCAACGAAAAAATTAACCAGCTGTTGAGAAAGTGTTAATAGTAATTAACAAGTTGGAAATTTGGAGAACTGGGAATAGAAAGTAGGTAGAAATTCACAAAAGTTTAAAGAGAATAACAAGGGAGAGAATTGAGAAATAATGAGATTGAAGTTAAGCTTAATAAAAATAAGCTTAAGTAGATTTAATTATTAGATTAATGAGATTATTTATGCTTTTTTCATCGAGGATTTCTTTAAAATTAAAGTGGTTTTTTGCTTTTTATAATTTTTACATAGTTAAAAAAGGGTGTCCGCTTTTTAGAATTTTCCCGTTTTTTAATTTTTTATTTAACCGGTATTTGGTTTTATTTAACCGGAATTGGATTTCATTGAAGTGATGTTTGTAGTGTTCCTGTTCTTTATATGTACTTTCGAAAGAAGTTAGTAATTATTGGTTAAGGAAGAGTGCTTAATTTAAAGTTTAACAATTGTAAGGTTCAGGGGAACATGGTTACTGCTTGTCAAATAAGTTTATATTTAGTCAGAGATTTACAGCTTTCACTTCAATTTGCTCATGATGATATTGTTATATTGTTCAAAGAACTGTATGACAAAAGTAGTTGTAAATAATTTCCTGTAATATTATCTAATATCTTCTGCTGTTTCTGTTAACCAAATTGTACATGAGATAATTTAAAGCTGTTTGTAATTGGTTCCTAAGATTGGTCAACTAAGCTACGTCAATCACTCTTCACCTCTATCACCTCTTACTAGACACTAGACAGAAGAGAGAGTAGACACTCAAGTCTCAACAGTCAACACTCTAAACTTCAAACTACAAGCTCATCATAAAATACAAAACTTGAAAACAACACTTAAATGATTTACAATTTACATTAATTTATAATGGAAAATCAAACAATCATCATTATTAAAATTCACAGCTACGGACATTTGAAAATTATTATTTGATCGATCTATTTAAAGTTAACGCTGTAAACAATATTTCTTTAGTGTAATAGTATAAGTTATAACATCTTTGAATATGTTAACAATTTCTATCATTCATACACTTCATCTATTTGCCAATATTTTACATCCTCTTCGACATATATACTTAATAATTTTCTTTGAGGCGCTCCATTCCACTATTACACGTTGTAGAGAAGAGTTATTCATGAAGGTTCAAACAGTTGTAGTGCCATTATGATTATATCTTAGCAGAAGAGAGTAGAGACTATAATGAGAAATATCAGTTTATTAGTAGTTTAACTGTAGCTTGTGATCCTAAAATAATATATGTACAATCTAAACTATTCTTTCGTTCCTGATCTTCATCCTTGATGAGCTCAAATTATTCAAATTATTTCTTCAGCTTTAACTAATAAATATCCTTTCAAACTTCGAATTTCTCACTGTAATAACAAGGGTATCGTACTTGTTTATTATATAACTGACAACTCTTTCTCACACTCTATTCATCTCTACCTCTATATAGTATATACTATCATCTTAATGGAATTTCCATATAAATTTTTCGTCTAAACTGTTGAAAATTTTTTCTCCATACAAAATTACCAAATAATAAATTAACATAACGTAACATCAAAAATAATAAAACAGAACTATCTCTATTATTGATCATTGACTCGAGCTGATGATAGTATTGTGGATTGTGGAAACCGGAAAGGATTCAACAGTAGTTTACTAGGAACTTTGATCGTAATCTCTCATAACAGTACAGCTAGCGCTTCGGTAAGGTCTTCAAGTTCTGTTATAACAAATCCCAACCGTAATTTACTACTAATAAACCAGCTACTATTTGACTCTTGAATCTTGATTAATTGATTAAAATATGGAGTAATTAATTAATTAATTAATTAATTGATGATTTGGTTGATTCAAAACCCGAGCGTCTATCATTTCGATTCTGTAAATTAATACCTGCTTATCAACTTATCAATTAAAGTGGCATATTTTTAAGAGAGAGAGAGAGAGAGAGAGAGAGAGAGAGAGGCCACTTATATGCTCTCATCTTATACTTTTTATTTCATCATGATGATATGATGATGGTTGATGTTATAGTTTAATAATTATATAGCTTTCGTAGACAAACTATCATCAAAGACAAGTAATATTGATGAAAAAAGGAAAGTAGATTATGTCACTTTCTACATCACTCAATTAAATTGTGTCAATTTGAAACCAACAATTAAAAAGTAATACGTAAATTGTGATTTTCTTAGACCATATTTAGCAGGATAACATTTAGAAACAATCAAATATTCGAATATTTATGTAATTTTAAACGTATACTTGTTATTCTTAAATTTTATAAGCGAATAATTTTGGTAATGGATAAAATCGCCCCAAATACAAAACCACATATTTCACCCAATAGAGCAAAAAACTTGTATGAAACTAATATAATATTATTAGATATTTATCATCAACTATATACTATTACACTACCAATCTCTTTCTTTATAAATTTATATCTTTTAAAATATTCATCTTAATCTCAACATTTTTCATAAATTCGTAACGCAGAAAAATCACGACAATTTTTTACAAAACTTTTTGGGCTGTAAAGAAAAAAAATCTGAGCTTTCCCAAAACCACAAAAAACAGGGCAGTAATGGGTCCTAAAAGGCTAAATCTAGTATAAAGTTTCATCATTCATCCCATCATCCCCTTCATCCTCATCGATTTGATGTGTTTTTTTGGCACTTGTACCTGTAAAAGTGTACCTCATTTTATAAGTAAAATCGTAAAATCTTATTACGAGAAATGAGAATCGAGATTGATAATAGGCATAATAAGTTGTAAATAGTGGTATTTGTTGTTGAGGTACAACGGTCAACCTCATTTAATTTACCTTTACTTTACTTTAATTATATAAGTATAATGTATATAGATCTAACTCATGTTGAAGAAATAAACTTATCCATTTTAAGGTTTCATCCATGGATTTAATTATATTCCTCTTTTTTTAGCCTCAAAATTCATTAATTAAAAGATATAACTATTAGAATTACGAATTCAGATCATACAACTGGAGTTTAAGATATTTACAAATTCACATTGATTTAGATTTAAACTAACCTATTTACTATTTACTATTTACCTCATCTTTCATAGAATTGATTATCCCAAGGGTAATGGATTATAATTCGCCATGGGATGAATAAAATTATTTCTCAAACCCTTTTTTGGTTCGTAATCTGATTATTTATATCAATCTCTTTTTCTTATATATCTAGAAAAAATCCCACTCTTAATACTTAGATATTTGTTACCTGTAAACGGTAACCTGTTATTAATTCATCACTTTATGATATCTTAACTCCAATTGACCTCTAAAAGAATACTTCTTTTCTTTTAAATTATAATGATCAAAAAATTTCAACTTTTTAAATTATAATAAGGTAAAACTTGTTCATCACACCAATCGCAAAACTTTTGTGCTGTTCCATCATCTAATCCAATCTCAATATCATTTCTTAATTTTCTAATTGTTCCCCATGGTCCAATATAACAACCACTATTCTCCAATGTAATATCTGGTGATAATAATCCAAATATTTCTGAATATGCTCCATAAATTGGTGGATATAAGATTAATGATGTTAACATATGTTGTAAACTTGATCTTGTCTTTAAATCTCTTAATAAATCACTCTTTAAAAATCCAGGATGAACAGATGTACAAATTATTCTTGGATGTAATTTGGCAAACATATATGATTGATAAATATTACCAACTTTTGATTGTCCATAAGTTCTAAATGAATCAGATGATTTTTTATAATCTTTAACAGCTAAATCAAAATTTGAATAAAACCCACCATTTGATGGTGAAAACATATGTGCCATTGATGTAACAAATACAACTCTTGGTGTAAAGAAATCAGTTTGTGATTTTAAAATATATGGTTCTAAAAATTTCATCAATAAATGATGACCTAAACAATTAATACCGATTTGTAATTCATATCCTTGTTTTGTTAAACCTTCAGGTCCTCCCATAATACCAGCATTAAGTAATGTATAATCAATATGATCAATATAATTTTGTCTTAATTGAGTTTCAAGTTTTTTAATACTTGATAAATCTGATAAATCTAAAGTTATAAAAATTATTCTCTTTTTAATTATTTCATCATTAAAAAATTGTTCAATTGCAGCTTTAGATTTAATTAAATTTCTATTAATACAAATAATTGTTGCATTTTGTTCAATTAATAATTTTAAAACTTCTAATCCAATACCTGTTGATGTACCAGTAATTGCAACTATTTTACCAGTTAAATCTGGATAATCTTCTGGTTTAAATGTTGGTGATGAGGGCCAAACGTTGTAAAATAATTCATATAGTAGTGAAACCATTTTAAACTTATAAGAACACCTTTATCAACTAAGTAACAACTCTCCCTAAGAAAAGAAACAGGAAATATAATTGCTCTTATACTTTTTTTATATTATTTTACTTTTTACTTTAACGGAAATAGGGTTTGATTTTATCTCCCTTAACAACGATTAAAACCGTCCTCAGAATCCGATTTGTAATTAATTCCTTTAATTTTATAAGATACTTCGATACTTCAGTTCGTTGTTTAGTAATTAATCAGCTGCTTATCTTATCTGATTGTTACAGTTGTGGGGCTGAATGAGGAGATCTACGTTCACTGAATTTAAAGACAAAGAAAATCGATTTTAAATTAAAGCGTCAAATACTATACACAAAAAATACTTTCTATTTATAATAAGGTTCAATTTCTTTATCTAACCATTCATAAAACTTCTCAGCAGTACCATTATCAATAGATTCTTGAACATCATCTCTTAACAATCTAAAAGAACCCCATGGACCAACATAACGACCACTATCTTTCAATGTAATTTTTGGTGAAAGTAAACCCCATAATTCAGTATAAGCACCATAAACTGGTGGATATAAAATTGCTTTCCCAATAAATCTAAGAACTGGAAGTGTTCTTTGTAATTCTGTAAGTAAATAACCTGGATGAACAGAAAGTGAAATAATACCTGGATGATTCTTTGCAAATACAGCAGCTTGGAAAACATTACCAGCTTTAGATTGACCATATGCTTCCATAGTTGAAGAATTATTTAAATCTCTTGATGCAACATCTAAATCTTTATAAAGACCACCATCTTTTGGTGAATTTAATTGTGCATTTGAAGCAGTAAAAATAATTCTTGGTATAAAATCTGTTGATTGTGCTTTAACAATAAATGGTTCTAAATATTTCATTAATAATTGATGACCTAAATTATTTGTACCAATATGCATTTCATAACCTTGCTTTGTTGAAGTTCCATTAAGAGCTCTCATAACACCTGCATTTAAAATAATGTAATGGAATTCTTCAATATTATTCTTTTTCAATTGTGGTAAAACTTCTTTAATACTTTCTAAATTTGCTAAATCAACAGTAATATAAATAATTCTTTTCTTTAATTCATCATTTAATGATTCATTAACTTTTTGCGCCTTTTCTAAATTTCTATTGAAAACAGCAACTGTTGCATTTTGTTCTAATAATAATTTAAGAGCTGCACTACCAACACCTGCTGAAGTACCTGTAATAGCAACAATTTTACCAGTTAAATCTGGATAATCTTTTGGTAAAAATTCTGGAGCTGGTGGTTTGAAATCACGCATGACTTCACAAAATACTGAAACCATTTTAATGTTCTTTAAATCTATGATATTATTGAATAAAGTACTTTTGAAATGTAGAATTATTAAACTTATATATATTTGAGTGGCAAAAGTTGAATATTTGAAGCAAGGTTTTGACACAGTTAACTCCTCCGTTAACACCACCAGAGACCGGATTTAAAACTTACCGTAGATAAAAATATTATTTAATAATATATTCTTAAACTATACAATATAGAACAGTATGTGATATGTAACATATGTCCCTTAAATACCCTAATCCCGATTCTTATCAACCAATCCTTTATTAACTCTTAACCCTAATGCAACTAAAAACCCGGTACTAACAGCTAAAAGTGCACCATTATAAAGAATTGCATTATGAAAATCTTTTGGTAATATACCTGAATTTTGAATTAATAAACCTGCAATTGGTGAACCTAATAAATTTCCAACACCTCTAAAGAAATACATTAACCCACTAATTGATTGATAATTTTTAATACCAAAAATTTCTGAAAGACATGTTGGTAATAAAGAGATAATAGCACCAGAGAATACACCATATAGAACAACAAATGAAATAAATGTACTTCTTGTGCCAACATACCATAGTCCAAATACTGTAATTGCACTAACTAAATTACAAATAATAATCATTTTTAATCTACCTACTCTATCAGCAAAATATCCAATAATGACTTTAAAAAGTGCGTTAATACCATTATTAATAGCAATAAAATTAGCACCTTGTTTACTTGTAAAACCTAATGAAATTGAATATGTTGACATATAATTTAAACTTATTAAATAACCAGCAGATTGAAACATACCTGCTAATAATTGGAAAATTAGACATGGTAAATCAACAACTTTATAATTAAACATTTGTGATAATGGTTTATAACTTTTACCTTTTAATGAAGGATGTTGTCTAACTAAGAAACTTGCTAATATAGTTAATACAAAATTCATTAATGCTAATGCTCTTAATGACCATCTCCAACCAACTTTTGAAATTAAAATTCTTGTAATTGGAGCTAATGTTAAAGCTCCCATACCTGTACCTGAAAACAATATACCAAGAGCAATACCTCTATATCTTGTAAAGAAAGGTGGTGCACAAACAACAGGTGGAATATAAACTAGTGAAGATCCAATACCAAATAGTAAACCTTGTGATAAAATGAATTGATAAGTTTTATCCTCTTTACAAAGACTACCTAATATTAAACCTAAAGTCATTATAACAGAACCAACAATCATAACAATATTTGGATTATGTAGATGTTTGATAGCAATACCATTAAATATAGCAAAACAATAAGTTGAAGCAGCAGCAGTTGTACCAATCATAGCAACAACTGCATTATTTGTATTTCTTAATGGACCTGTTGAACTTAAATAAAATTCCTGGAAAATACCAAAAGTAAAAGTTATACCAAAAACCATAAAATTACAAATAAAACCTGATATAATAATATAAATAGCATCAAATTTACCAATTTTGGATTCTTCATTTGATATATTTGTTTCTAATTGAATTTCTTGGTCATTGTTATCTTGTTCATTGTTATTATTCCCAATATCAGACTCATGATTTTGTTGAATTAACTCAATTGGATCGTTGAAGTCCTTTTTCAATGGAGTTTGTGTTTGTATAACTGACATTATGAAGTCCTAAATCTATACTTTCACAAAGCGTTATACCATTGAATTTGTTGTCTTTGGTAGCTAATTAAATAGTTTTTATGACTCAGGAACGTTTAAATAAAATTGAAAAAAAAAGTTTCGCTATAATTTTAAAGAGGTCATCTCCCCGGAGAATTAGAGTAGTTATATTAGAGCTTAGAATGAGATTATTGGCTTCTTTTGACAGATATCATCAATATAGAATTCAGTAAATGCTACAATAATGTATAGAATAAATAAATTGTTTGAATTAAATAGAGATATACGCTTAAATACTCATTCTTGCAGTGTGAAAAAACTATCTGTTTGTTCATAATCATCACTAAATTCATCAGCATCTTCATCAAAATCTTCAGAAACATCATCATCACTAGCATCGTTTGATTGTTGATGACCTGCATCAATACCGGTTTTTTCCTTTAATGTTTCCTTTTCATTGTCACTTTCATCATCAGTTTCCGATTCTTCATGTTCATCTTCTGAAGCTGATTGATCAAACACTATAGCTGATTTATCAATATCATCATAAGCTTTACCATATTTAACATCTTCACCACATTTCAAACATTTCCAAGATTCATCAAGATTCTTATAAACTTCTAATTTTGAAATCAAACAAACATAACAATAAACATGATTACAATTTGTAACATATGGATTAGTTATAAAAAAATTACCTAATGAATTTTGATTCTTTTCAAAACAAATAGCACATTGTCTTTCTTTTAAATGTGTAATTAATCTTTGATTATCATTAGCTGAACTATTTCTATTCAAAATTTTATAAAATATTGATTGAATTTTTGAATTTTTTAATATTGGTAAAATAAATAAAATAAATTCTAAAAATGTATTCCAAATTAATTGTCTATTTTGAAATTCAAATGAAATATTACCCTTGTTTAATTTAGCTAATTCAATTGAAAATATATTAATTTTAATGTTTAATAATCTTAATCTTAATGATTGATAATTACCTGTAACCAAAAAATCTAAGAAATTTAATAATGATAGAGTTTTATAAATTTTGGATAATGTAATATATGAACTCTTAAATACCTTGATCAACAATTTCTTAATTCTATCCAGTTTTGCACTCTTCTTTTGATTATATTCATCATCACTATTATTGAAATCATTATCATCATCATCATTTGAATAAATATGACTTTGAACTTTTGTTGAAACATAAGAACCTAAGATAAAAATCAAATAATAATAAATCTTTTTAGTCTTTGTAAATCTATTATATTTAAGATTTTGTAAAAATAAACCATAAGTTTGATTTTGATCCCATATTGTAAATTTATAAAGAATTGAACTTAATAATAAATTAATCTCATTTTTATATTTTGATTTTAAAATTGGTGATAATTTATCAAACACTGATAACGTTTGTCTTGATAAATTGCTGAAGATTTCTTGATCTAATAATGTAGCATCTAATTGATTTACCCTCGTGTTAGGATTGATCATTATTTGGATTTGTTTATAATTGTCTTTTTGTAATTAGTCTCTGTTGTTATTTTTGATTGATGACTGCTTTTTTTAATGGAGTTTTCACAAAATTTGAATCTGCACTAGATTTTAAAACATCCGAACATTATTGGGATGTCTTTTTAGATTTTTGGTTTAATTACTACAACATAGTTTACAGATTATAGATATGTTTATTAGGGTTCAGATATTAGAGGAGTATACTCTGATTTTTCATTATATTTAAATTATCAAAAAGTTTCAAGCAGAAATTAAATTCTCCAAAAGCATAACCTTAACAAAAATTGTGAACAAGTAAATTAGCAAAAAGTTTTATATTTATTTCTTTCCCTTCTTCTTCTTATTCTTTTTAGAAGAACCAGAAGTTGAACCAGATTGTTGTTGTGGTTGACCATCATTCTGTATATCTTGTTGTGTATTTGTTATTTCTTCTTCTTTAATTTCAGCATTAGCCATTATACTACTTAGACCAATACTATGATAACTTGTTTCAGCTGGTTCTTCCTTAGTTTCACCTTCAGTAGAGGCCGCAGTCTTCTTGCTGGACTTGGTTGATATTTTCTTTTTGGTTATTTGAACACCATGTGGTCCTAATGCTGTCATTACTTTTGATAATTCTTTTACTTTATGAGTCTTGAATTTATGTAATTGACCAGAGATTGGATCAAATGATTTGAATGATATGAATGATCTGTTCTTCTCTACTTTACCATGTTTCTTGGATTCTGAACCATATGTTATAGATATACGTGTCTAGATATTATGTTAGTATTCTATTTTATTCAAAAAAGTGAAAAAAAAATAAGTTTCTTTAGTGAACAAGAAAGCACAAAGAAAAAGAGAGGAGACATACTGTAGCTGGAGAAGCTAAGAATAATGCTAATGATCTTTCAATGAAGATATCTGCTGTACTGACTGATGGCATCTTGTATGTGATGTTGTGTTCTGAGTTGTTCAAATCAATATTTAAATGATTTCTTTCAATTTTTGTTTTTGTTGACTTTTTTTTTGTCGATGTTGATTTTGTTAGTATAGAGTTAAGAGTTATAGATTGTAGTTTGGCCAAGTATGGGTGTATTTGTAGCTATAATTTTCTACTGGTATCTACCATTCAAGCTCTAATATCTATCTCTAACTTCACACCTCCTGAATTTTATATATAAGTAAAAGAAGACAGCATAGTTTCAGAGCCTGTCCACTTTCTAGCAAATGGTGTCTGGAGGTATAATAGCACTATAATAAAACTACAAGAAACAAGAGGTGTTCTCTAAAGACGTTATATCATTAAACTAAAACACAGACAAGCTTCCAGAGTTCTAAACCTGGTAAAAATGATAGCTAATTAGGAAAGAAAAAAATATTCTAAATTAAAATAAGACTCAAACAACTAATAAGATTATGAACCTTGACTATTAACAGCTAATTCCATAATTAATTTTGTAGCTAAATGTAAGAAAGGATAAGCACTAAAACTTGAAATTTCATCATCATTTTGTTGTTGCTTTTGTTGATTTTGTAATTTATTTTTATTTTCTTGTAATTTTTCAATATTATCATCATCATTACTAAAATCCCAACCATCAAATTTAAAATCAACTAAATAATTATTTGGTTCTAATTGAAATAATTGAATAATCATCTTCATCATATCAGGAATTTTTTCATTATTATTATTAATTGATGTTGAATTTGGTGAATATTTCCAACGTACTTTAATAGTCCATAATTCTTCTTCATTTGGTTTTGTCCATTCTGCACCTAAATTTTTTAAAGCTCTATAAATTTCACCCATAACATCTAATGGATAAGATCTTGATCTAATACCAAAATGCCATCTTGTTTTAGATTTTTTAGAATTAATTGGTGTAATTTTAGCAGCTGATTCAGCAGAACCAAAATATTGAGCCATATTTGCACGATGTATTTGTGGTAATGATGAAGGTAGAATTGCTATTGTATTCTCAGAATCTGTTGAATTATTAGTTAATGTATTTGATGCTGATAAAGTAGCTTGATAAGTTAATTCATCATTTCTATTTTTGGATTTTCTTTGTAATTGATCCATTGAATTTGTTACACTTGTATTTGAAGAATTTGGTGGTGATTGACTTAAATATTTATCTAATTGATCATCATCATTTGAATTTGAACCATTGGTTTTATTATTTTCTTTAATTAATAAATAACCTTCCATTATTTCATTTTGTAAATTATTTTTTAAAGTATGCATTATTTCATCTCTATCATAACCCATTGTTTTCATCAAAATTTTAATTGCTTGTTCATCAATTTTACCGCCTAATTGTTTTGGTAAATCATTTGGTAATAAATAATCAGCAATATTTGTTGTAAACCATTCATCTTGCATAATTTCTTGAATTGTTATTCTATTTAATGGATTAACAACTAACATTTTTGTTAATAAATTTTTTGCACCAAAACTTAAATGATTTGGTAAAGTATAAACACCATTACTAATTTTTTTAAATAAAGCAGGAATAAATTCATCATCAAAAGGTAAACGACCACAAAGCATAACGTAAAGAATAACACCACAAGACCAAACATCAACTTCTGGACCTGCATATAATTTCCCACTAATAACTTCAGGTGCTGCATAATTTGGTGAACCACAACTTGTTTTTAAAAAATTACCATCACTCATAAAATTTGATAAACCAAAATCTGCAATTTTAACATTTAAATTATCATCTAATAATAAATTTTCAGGTTTTAAATCTCTATGAACAATTTTATGACGATGACAATAATCAACAGCACTTATAATTTGTTGAAAAAATCTTCTTGCTTCATCTTCTTTCATTCTACCTTTTTGAACAATATAATCGAATAATTCTTTACCAGCGAATTCAATAACCATTATAATTTCATCATGAGATTTAATAACATCATATAATTTTATTATATGAGGATGTCTTAATAATCTAAGATAAGAAATTTCTCTTTCAATTCTACCTTGCATATCAGATTTTGCTAAAGTTTTTCTATTAATGATTTTTAAAGCAACTTTTTGACCAGTTGTTAAATGATAAGCTAATTTAACTTTACCAAATGAACCTTCACCTAAAGTTCTAATTATTTGATATTTCCCAATTCTTTGACCTGGTGCATTAGATTCTTGTTGTTGAGGTTGTTGTTGTTGAGAGGACATTGTATATGTAATGGTATATGATTATGATGAATTATATATGACGATATGATGATGAATGTGAATGAATAAAAGTAATTGTAATATTGTAATTAAAATATTGGGAAATGGATAAGCGGATTGTGACGTTTTCAATCTTTTTATATAATGCTAATTTGAAAGGATATGAAGAGATAAAATAATAGAAAAGAGACAATTGTTATAGTGAATTCTTTAAAACAAATACCACACAATTCTAATTCCTAAGTATTAAATAATTATAAATCTCTAAAATCTAATCTTATTTTTATAGTTGTTGTTGTTTTCTATTTGGACAAAACCCAGATTTTTTTTTTGATGATGAATTTTTGGGGGAAATTTGATGGTGTCTGGGTGTTTGAATTTACCCTGCTGGAAGTCACGTGGTTTTGGGTCTTTATGGTGATGTTGGTGATGTTTAACTAGTACTGTCACTGGAATGGGATATAGTAATGATTTAAGTTTTGAAATTTAGAATTAGTACTACAATATTATTAATATGATTAAAAGGGAGTTTTTATTAATTAATTAAATAAGTGTATCAAGATTTAAACAAGAGTGTCTTGAGTCAGTTATAAATAACCTTCTCTCATCAATTATTCAAAAATCTTAATGAATTAATAAATACTTGTAGTCATCAATTAAGCAATAAGTTTAAATATTTTAGCCAATGAATTAGCAGTAATTAAAGCTCATATATTGATAATAGAATTAATTTCTATAATCAAGACAGCCTATTAGAATTCACAAGAATTAATCTAAGTCAACATATACCAAAAAATTTTTATTATATATATTAATGATCACATTATAATAATAAAAAATTCAGTATCATAATATTATAAGCTTGTGTATACCCATATAACCAAATTGAAATTAACCGGCATTGCAGGCTAATAGTTATATAAGGTGCTTTAAAGATAACCTGTGACTGTCCAGCAAAAATTAACAAACATCTCGAACAATAAACATTACATTTCAGTTAATCAATAAAACTAATTGAATTGTTGATAATTTTTTATAAAATAGTCGTAGTGTCCTGATGTTTTAATTTTTTACCCTCTATAAAATCACGTGATAATTTATTTAGTATTATAGGACTCCATTTATCAAGGGTATATAAATTTCATTTAACCATAATTTAGTTAGTAATGAGAAGATAATACTGCACATTTCATATCAACTTATCAACAATAAATCTTGAATTCTATTATCTAGTAATGGAATATAAAGTTAGCAGGCGCTTGAGATCGAATAAACTTAAAAGGCTGTCAACATAATAAATCAACATTGATGATCTTATAGACAATTGTTGGAGCGTTATTGCTTCCGATTTAACTGTGTTACTAACTAGTTTACGACTACGTTGATAATACAAGAGAAGGGCTGGAGAGTGGAGTACATGTTAGGGGTTATGTCTTTATAGCCAGCTTGTAGCTTTTAATACTAATGATAATTGTATAGTGATGATTGGAGTATAAGTGAAGAGAGAATTTGATGTTGAATATACCAATAAGGAAACAATCTAACAATCAAGAATTTAAGCTTGTCTTGATTGTAGTTATTATTATAGAGAGTAATTACGATTCAAATATTCCAAATAGAAATTACAATTGAAATATTGTTTTCGAATATTTTTAATTTAACTAAAGTTTTAATTAGTATACATTAAATACAAATTATAAGTACTTCTAATTGTTAATTAAAGTACTAATTGAAGTATCATACAACAAGTAGATTTCATTTAAATGTCTGTTACTCTGTTACCATGATATCTTCTTCTTATAGTAGCCTTGACAATATTTTAGTTCAAAATAGAATGACATATCAATAATCCTATTATATCCATAATTCATATATTGGTATATATTGGTTGATTGTTAACAAAAAACGTAGAATAGATTAAACAGTCTTTTAGTTAAATTTTAGTTAAATTGAAATTTATTATGATGGAAATATCTGAGTTTTCTAATTATGATTTAACATTAATTATTTAAACCAATGAAAATACTCTTCAAAGATTTACCCAATTTCTTTCCTATGATCAAATCATCAACCAAATGCAATCATAATTAATGTAACTAATTTACAATTAGGATTATAAAGGTACATAATGTTTAGACCCGATAAAATGGTAGTAATTTCTTTTTGATCATATTCATTAAATCATTATAGATTAGTATATTAGGTTTTAGTATATATTCTTTGGTGAATTGTATTGAAGCAAATAAAACCTTGAACTTCTAGATAAAGAGATAAAGCATTAATGTATGAATTAGCTTAAGTTATCTAGTTTATTTAATGTTAGACAGCTTTTTCTATATTATTAGCTGTCAAATGAATGTCAATTGAAACATAAAGATCATTTTCTTCATTAATGTTATAACCTTATAACTATCGACTAGTTCTTCCATTATAGTAATGAACTACTAACTATTACTCTCTATATCTTAATTTACAAACTGATCTTTAGATTATTCAAATATTCAAATATTGAAATCGAAATCGAATATTAATGCTTAGATCAATACAATCAGAATTAAACAATTAAACCATTTTAAATTGAATTGTCATTTATCCTTTTAAAATATATACATCATTTATCCGTCTAGTTAATTAGTTAATTACATTTCAAAACCTTTTCATACATCTATTACATCTGATAATTAATCTGAATATCTGATATCTATCTATCAACTCAACAAATCAACATGTGTAATAAAAATGATCACTATTGTCGATGTTATAAATTCTGACATATATGTTGAATGAGTTATATGAGTGATTTTTGATTTTACACCTTCTTCCCTTAATTTTTATTCGATATCAATTATTATTTTATAAATTGTACCTACATTAATATACTAGAAATCATAATCTTTCTTTTCTACAATTTGACAATAGTTTTATGTACTTAATATTTATTATCGCTATTATACTTCTATCAAGCTAATAACTAGATTATAGATACCTAGATCATAATAAGTCCCCATAAATTAGAAATTAGAAATTAGAAATTGAATCAAATTAACGAAGAAAATTGGCAGAAATATTGATATTACATATAATTACATAGAGCTCCTTTTACCTTTTCTCTATAGCAAAATTACATATTAATTACTAAATGAAGGATGGGATTCCCGAGAATTCAATTATGTGATTGCCTTAATAATGAATGATTGTGGCAGATTAATTGATATTACTATTTACTAGTAGTAGTTTTACAGTTCAATGATGGATTAGTGTTATGGATAAATGATTTCAATTAGTTTCAATTTTCAATGACTATTGTAAAGTAGTATACATGTATTAGATTTAAGTATTAAAATATTACTTGTTATAAAGTGAATGGGAAACAATCATTAACCGTTTTATTAATTCATATATTTACTTGTAAAGTTAAGGTTTAGTAAAGATTTACTACAAGATTTACGTTTAATTATGATGATTTATGATTTACAGCCTGATAGAAACATTTTTATAATACTAAATTAAGTAATTGTTGTAGGGTGTATCTTGAGAGAATTAATTTATGTTTGCTTGGTACTATAATCTATAATACAATTTACAATTTAAATCTTTTAAATCTTTTAAATTAAATCTGTAGATATCAATTTATCAAGATTGCTATTCCATATTTCAACCACCTGCACATGAATTTGAATAGCAATATTAGATTTTCAAGATAAGTTATATATATCGAAAAACAAAAAAAACTAATAAGGAATAACTTTGAAAGAGATGAAGAAATGGAGGATTTGAATACTATTACAATTTAAATAGCGACTTGTCTAACTGAGATCAAATTCAATTAAACAGCAACAAAACTTTATTTGAGATTAAAGTATAAAAGTGAAAAATTTTTAATTGAGTAAAAACCCTGTAAAAATTTACGTTTATTATTGATACCTATCTGTAATTCTGTATAGATAGATAGATAACTAGATTAAGGTATATGTCAAATAATTCATACAGTTTCTTCAAATCCCACAACCCACAACATCTGAAGACAACCACATAAGGGTTCATCAATCTAAACAATTATAGGTTAAGCAAATTTGGTTCAAAACTCAAACGAAAAAAAATTTCTAGTTGCAGATTTCAATTTGAAGTTGTTGTTGATAATGATGATAGTAGTAGAGTAGAGTGTTAGTGTTGTTGTATAGAGACTAGTTGGTTTAGTGTGGTTGGTATAATGACTAGAATGACGGTTATATCAAAAAGGATTAATACCAATAATTTAATTGCCAGAAAACAACCCAGTAATTGACTAAGTCTGATTGTAATGATGCTATTATCTTCATCTCGCTACTTCCTTCAATCACCATCTAGATGCCCGTTAATTCTCTCTAACTTCTATCACCATTAATTTTACACGTGACATTTCCCAAATACATATATAATCTTCACAATGTCCTCTTCTTCACATTTTCCACTTTCCACCTTCTTCTTCTTCTTCTCTCTAATACTTACCACACACAAAAGATGTACTCAACTGGCGCTGCAACAATACAAGACCATAACATACCTCATATCCATCCCATTCCTATCCATTCAAATCAACACACCCTTAATAATAATATACTTCTAAATAATAACACCGACAATACCATCAACAACAACAACAACAACAACAGTACAAACTTCAACGATATAAACAACATCTATCATCATCCAAATCCTTCTTCTAATACAAATAATAATAATCAATGGATACCTCCTTCAAATGAATCTTGGAAAGTTCTACCAAGAATAAACAACGATACTTTCATCTATAATTCAAATACTTTACCTCATAATCAACATCAACCTTTTGTTCATATAGATAATCAACAATTTCATTTAAATCCAAATTCTAATCCAAATCCAAGACCAAATAATAATGAGTTATTAGATCATAATAACACTTTATCATACAATCAAATAACTCATCCTCATTCACATTCAGTCTCAGCTCCTTCAACTGCAACAACTGATCATTTCAATCTTCAACAACAACAACAATTCATTCCTAATTTTAATAATAATCAAAATTTTAATATTCATCCACCTATAAACAATCAACAACATCAATTTAATCATGATAGTAATTTACCTTTTGTTTCATTACCTAATTATCAATTACAACAAAATCAACAGTTCTCTAATGAACAACAACAACAATTTAATTATAATTTACCAACAAATTATCAATTAAGTTCAAATTTAATCAATAATTTAGATCCATTATCACAACCTTCTTCTTCTTCATCATCTTATTCTTTACCTAATAATTCATTACCTTTTATTCATCAACAACAACAAAATTTCCAAATTTTGACTCAACCTCATCCTTCAAATTTATCACCAGGTAGAAGATCTCATTCAGTAGCTACTTCAACACCTGGACAAATTACAAAACCAAAATTAACAAGATCAAGATTTAGAAGATCTCTTTATAGTTCAAAATATTGTCAATACGTTAGACCATCACAAGCTCAAAAGGATCAATCTTCAATTTCATCACCAACATCTTCAAGATCTTCAATTTCATATGAACAAACAAAATTAATTAAACAAGAATCAAATAAAACAATAAGATTAATTTCAACAATGCCACAACATGAAATAAATAAAAGATTAAAAGCAATCTTAAAATATGGTGAAGTATTTAAATGGAAATTTATAACTGATAAATTTTCATCAATGACTTCAATTGTTCGTAAACCAAGTTATGAAAAATGTTTAAAAAGAATGAAACAATCTTTCCCATTCATCTGTGTTGAAAAAGATGTCAAGAATTTAATAAGACATCATTATATTAATGAACATGGTTTAAAAATGGGTCTTAAAGATTCTGAATTAGTAGCTGATGAAACTGTAATGGATCCTGATCATGAAGTTAAAACTCCAGATGATTTATTGAATTATTCAAATACTGTAAATCAAACAAATGGGTTATCAACACCTGCAAATTCAACTCCTGGTTCAATAACAATGAATACAAATGGTGAAAAAGGTTCTTCAAAGTTGTTTAGTTTAGGTACTTCTCTTTGTTATGTTGTTCATGGATTTGAATCATTGGATATTTATAGAGATGTTGGTAAATTGAATTGATATCTTCAAATTCAATGCTTTTTTTATTCTTGTTGTTGTTGTTGCTAAATCAAAATTTCAATTCAAATCATTCTTTAAATAATATGATTCAATTATTCTTCTTTTTGCTAAATCAAATATAACTTCACAATAATCAATTTTTTAAATACATTTTTATGACCCAATTTCTTTCAATTCACTTATTTATTATTCAACTTTTATGACCACAATATTACTTCATTTCAAATAATCTTTTCTATCTTATTTTGCATCAGTTTTATTTATTCCCCTTTTAAATAAATGAATTGTTTCTTTATTTATCCCATTTTTCTTCATCATGTTATACCATCTTTACTCATACTATACCATTATCTCTTAGTTCATTAGTTCATTGTTTCATTATAGTAAAAGATCAATATCAAAATCTATTTCATAAGCTTAGAAATTATTCTAGGTTTCAATCTTTCAATCTTTCAAACAATGGTTAAATACTTCATGTTCAGATGATAGATATTGAAGTGTTATTATTCTTAATACTTTATTTCTTCAAAGTATTGGAAAATGGTAAGTTGTACTTATAGGTTTTTTTTTTGATGGTTTGGGTTGTTTTTTTAGGTTTGTTTAATGGTTTTTTGTTGTTGTTTCTTATGATTAGAATCTTGACTATTAGGTTTAAAATGTGATGAAGTTGTTATTATTGATGAAGGTATTTTTTGATATTGATAGCTGTCAATTAAGTCATTGAAAAGGTCAATGTTGGACCAAATTGAAATTATCAAATTGTTTATGTCTTATGAGTTTTTATTTAAGAAATGAAATTAACAGGATCCTTATATCTCTTTATTGAATAGATTCAATTGGTTAATTTTCAAACTTTAGTATGATTCTATAATTAATATTTGAATTGAATTAGAATTATAATTTAGAAACTATTCTAATTGAAGATTTATTGTTAGTTTCATAGATGATATATCGGGTATTTGAATTCAATTATATGGTAAAGTTATAGCTTGTTATTTTTGATGATAGTTTTACTTGATCATTATTATTTGAGATTATTGTGATTAAAATAGTTGATTTTAATAACATTTTGATACAAGTCTTGAAATTGTTATTTTATATTTATTCTTGAAATTGTTATTTTTTGGTTTTAAAATTTTTCTTAAATAATTTTTTGATATTTTGATTGAAGATCTTTTTTAATTTTTTAGCTTGTTTGTTATTTTCCATATCTTTCATTATTAAATAGTTATAATGTGTTAGGTGTTGGTTTAAGTATTATTTGTGTGTTTCTTATTTTTCTTTGTGCTATATTTTTTGTTTGCTATTGTGTTTTGCTATTGTGTTTTATTTCTTAATGTTTAATGTCTTGCTTAATGTTTTCATGTTTCTTTTATTGTGTATTTTTGGTGTTAATTTAATTCAAAGAAAGTTTAAACTCAGATCTAATAATAATTTCATAAACCAATTACTAAAATAAGTTTTTGAGGTTCGATCAAGTTTAAGCTTTTCTTGATTATTATATTTTTTTTATTTGAGTTTCTATTTGGGTGGATTTTCTATATTGTTATTTTTTATTCAAATCTATTTCTAATGTGTTTAAACCTGTGTATAAGGTAAATTAATAATATTCAACAGGATATTCCTGATATTTTATATGAAGTTTTTTGCTTGTAAATTTTTTATTATAGCCCAAATCATATTTCCATTTCTCAATATATTAAAATTCCATAAATTTTGGGACATTTTGTATACTTTTTGCTAGTTTTTTATATTATTTATGTAGTTGGCAGTTGGGTCAAATAATCATTCATCCAAATAAACATCATAACTAATAGAAACAGAACAACAAATCATTAAATTCAATTCGAAATATAATACTTTAATACTGAAATTTTGAAAATTCATCACGTGACTTTCAAAATAATTTTTTTTTTTATTTCATCATCTACTTCAACTATAACAACAAATAACATCAATTTAACATCTATTTATCTCTATTATACTTGTCTTTAGTTGAAGAAGACACTACCCATAGCCATTAGAATCTCACACTATATATACAGTTTCATTTATCTACTTTCAAACCCACTCATAAACTCTAAAAATATAAACATCAAATGGACCAAATACCAGATACAATAACAATACCACCTCCTTCAATTAAAGAAGTTATAATAAAAACTGCTAATTATGTCTATGATAATGGTAAAGATTTTGAAAATAAATTAAGAGAAAATGATTCAACAACTTCAAATTTCAATTTTATTAAAGAAAATGATCCATATAATGAATTTTATAAATATGTTTTAGAAAATCATGATTTATTTAAAAAAGATTCAAAAGAGAATAATGATGAATTAGATTTAAATGATACAAATGCTATATCAAAATTGAAAGAAGAGATAGGTACACCAATCCCATTATCTTTTTATATTAGAGATTTACCTTCAATAACGTATAAAGATTTTGAAATTATAAAATTAACTGCTCTATTTGTTGCTAAAAATGGTCCAAATTATATAAATAAAATAAAACAAAAATATAAAGATGAATTAGCACAATTTGAATTCTTGGATTCAAATCATTCTTTTAATAGTCTTTATCTTGAAATTTTAAATCAATATAGTTTATTAATTTCTTCTAAAAATGAAATTCAAATAACTGAAACTGATAAAGTTTTAAATGAATCTTTTAAAAGAGCTCAATTTCAAGAAATTAATGAATTAACTCAATTAAAAAATCAAAAAGAAGAAAATGATAAAAAGATTAAATTTGCTTCAATTGATTGGCAAAATTTTGTTATTGTTGAAACTATTGAAATTACTGATATTGATAAATTTAGTGAATTAGAACCAAGTTTAAATATTTCAGATTTAAAATATAGATCATTAGAACAAAAATCATTAGAATTAACACCTGCTTCAAATACAAATATTAATAATAATAGAATAGGTAATATTAAAGTTAAAGAATTTGGCCAAACAAGATTAAAAAATCAATCAAAAGAAAAATTAGTTGAATGTCCAATAACGAATAAATTAATACCTGAATCAAAATTTGAAAAACATATTCAAATTTTATTAAGAGATCCAAAATATAAAGAAGAAAGAGCAAAATATGAAGAAAAGATTAAACATCAAAATTTATCAACTTCTGAAGTTACTGAAAATATTAAAAATTTATTTAAATCAAAACAATCAATTATTAATGAAAATAAAAAACAAAAATTATCAAATAATGGATTAATAAATTCAAGAAATACAATTGACAATGATGATACAGAATTAAGAAGAAAACGTTAATATATTATCATTAAAAATTAAA
Organism: Ruyongia namnaoensis; assembly: GCA_030563805.1. Taxonomy (NCBI): domain Eukaryota; kingdom Fungi; phylum Ascomycota; class Saccharomycetes; order Phaffomycetales; family Wickerhamomycetaceae; genus Ruyongia; species Ruyongia namnaoensis. The sequence goes on from JAJMKA010000015.1 coordinate 117,264, forward strand.
ATTGTTTATTATTTATAATATAAATTATCATGACTTTTTATTTTTTGGGTTATTTCTAAAACAAATTTTTTTTGTAAATACATATAACTTTTTAAAATGTTTCAATTACTCAATAATCCTTATCAACATTATAGTTAACTTTTTCCATTGCACCTTTACCAAAGAAATCAGTAATAACTTTAAACTTATGATCTGATTCTGCTAAATTAGCTCTAAATAAATCATTTCTTTCACCAATAACTCTTTGAGATTCTCTAATATTATTAATTGTTTCTCTTGATGATGTACATTTTGGACATTTGTTAACATCCAATAAACAATGTTTATGATATGAATGGCCACAGATAAAATGAATAGTTTCAGAATCTAATTTATTTAAACATCCTTCACATTTTGTTTGTTGAATTAATACTGGATCATTTTCAATTTCATGAATCTTAATTTGTTTCTTTTCAACTTCATCTTTATATGATTTAATTAATTTTTCATTAATTTCAATTTCTTTCTTTTCACTTTCAACAAATTCAACAATATAATCTTTAATTAAATTAATATCTGCAACTTTATTAACACTTAAAATTTGAATAATTTCTAATGGTGATAAAATTCTATCATCTTTAATTTTATTTAATAAAGTTTTAAATCTATCAATACCAACTTTATTAAAAACTTCAATTGTTGAAGTATAAAACATTAATGCTAAACTATATAATTCATTTTCTTCTTCTGCAAAATTATCAACAATATCAATAGCATCTTCAACATCACCAGTTGCAACATATGATCTAAATAAATCAATACGGAAACCTGGTCCATCTTTAGTAAACATTTTACCTTCTTTAAAATCAAAAATATTTGAAATCAATAAAATTGATGATGAATCCATTAAATCAACTTCTTTATTAGCTAAATCAAGGGCCTTTGTTTCCCATTCTTTCTTTTTAGATAAATCAGTTTCATTACTACCTAATGTTAAATATAATTCATAAAGAGTATTTAAAATATCTCTCTTTTCTCTTTCATTACCTTCAAATTTATCATAACTTTCAGCACAAGCTTCTAAAAAGATAACAAATTCATTTGGTTTATTAACAAAAGATGGGAAAATAATTCTTGGTTTTGGTGGTTGATAAGTTGGATGTGTTAATCCATCTTCACTAATATTTGAATTTGAATCATTTTCAACTCCATTTGTTGTAATAACATTAGTAGCTAATGACATATAATTTATAAATGCTTTATAACTTTGTAATAAAACAGGTTCACCATTTTCTTGATTTTGATCTGATGATTGATGATTTATTAATTTTTGTGGTTTATATTTTCCTGTAAATACATCAATTAATAATAAAGTTGTTTGATTTGGTAAAGTATCTAGTAATAATCTTGAATATTCGATTAATATACTTAAAGTTTCATTAATTGGTAATGATCTAATATAATTTAAAGCACATTTTGCATCTAATAAATCACTTAATAAAATATCAACAGCTAATGAAGAATAACCTAAATTTTGAGCTAATTTTGAAGCTTGATCCAAAAAATTTGTTTCACGACATAATTCAATAACAACATCTAAATCAAAATCTATTTTAACAACATCATTTGTCTCTTTATCAAATTTTTCAATAAAATCATTTAATTTTTCAACATTTTTTAATTTACAATATGTACATAATAATAATGTAACATGATCCTTTGTAGCAAAACCTCTAATTAAAATCTCTTCTAAATATCTTGATAAATTTTGAACTTCTTTACTATCTTTATATTTTCTTATTATTTCACTACTCTTACCTAATGATAAAGTTTGAATATATTGATCCATTGCCTCTGTTGTTTCACCTTTTGAATATAAATGATCACCAAATTTTCTCTTGATTTCCAATAATGCATCATCATCTAATTTATTTTCAGCTAATTGAATAGCTATATGATATAAATCTCTCTTTATAACAATATCTATTTGTTCTAATAATTCTTTTTCATGAATTCTATAAAGAATACCATCTGATGAAAGAACATGTAAATCATCCCAAAGCATCATTATATCAAATACTGAAGAAGCAATTGAATTTGTGAAAGATATAAAACTATTATTTGTATCAATGATTAATAATTTAGTTGGTTCAGAATAACCATTTAATATTAAACTTGAACTATTTTCAAGATTTGAAGATACTATTAAAATATATTGTTTAAATTTAAAGATTCTTTTCTTTGGTAAATCTAAAGGTATATTGAATGAAGAACCATCTGCACTATAATATGATAAACCTTCAGTTCTACCAACTACTAATTTATCTTTATCTAATTCAACAGTTGATATATCTGCACCATAAGATTTTTCTAATAATTTATCAATTTTATTATGATTACCACCAGTTGTTGGAACAGTTATTATTTTAGAAGTTGTTGTAACGAAAAGAATTGGATCATATTCATTATCTTGTTGTAATTCTAGACCAGTGATTGGATCATTTGATTTATAAACTATTGTTTGACTTGAACCTCTATCTCTTAATAAATCACCTCTTATCAAGATAACATTCCCATTTGCAAATCCACAAGCTAATATATTAAATTTTTGAACAAATGAAAAACAAGTCAATGGATATGAATTATTACCATTTTTGATATGTACAATAGTATGATATTCTGAATCATCAATTAATTCTTTTGTTGTTAAAATTTTTGAAAGATTCCATAATTTTAAAATACATGGTTGACCATGTCTTTCAGCAATCGTTACAAAGAAATCAGTATTCTTCAATTGCTTTATAACACTTATATTCCAACCTTCTTGATACCCCACGAATGCTTTGACCACTGTTAAATCTTTATTTATAATCTTAATGATACCATTTGAAGTAGCCATTAAAAGGTATTCACCAACTGGACTTACTGCCGATAATCCAGCATCTGAGTACAACGGTGTGTCTGTGCCTAGATAGGGATCCCGTATAGGAATGCTATCAAAGAATTGAAATTGTCTCCAAGCTGACATCGTTTTCTACCTTCAAAGTCTACTTTATTTCTTAATTAAATCTTATAGTTCTTTGTTTATTTAACAACACCTAACAAAAATTCCCAAAAATAAAAATAAAAAAAAAAAATAGAGAAAATCACGTGATCTACAATTTTTTAATTACTATAATTCTTCTATTTTACATTATTTCTCTATAAATGATTCTATAAAGCAAGTATTAAACTTCTAATGTACCACCAGGATTCAATTTAACTGTATATGCGGTTGTGCTTGTAGTTGGTCGTGTTATTTGGTTCTTCCTGAACGTATTTATCTTTGTTGAATGATGTTGATTATGATGATTTGATTCTAAACTTGAAGCTGAATTAGTTGAAGTTATAGCTGTTGAACATTCACTATCACCATACTCATTAATATCAGAGATTCTCTCATCAAATCTATTTACATCATCATCAGGTAATTTCCAAAAACCTCCCATTCCATCATATAAATCTTCTGCGCACATTCTTCTTGGTGGATAAGCATCACCTCCAAATCTAATATTTGTAATCCAAGGGAAATAAAATGAATAACCAATAATGGCACAAATAGAACCAATAATAACACCAACACCAATATCTCTTAAGAAATGTCTATTATCAGAATAAGCAATTGAAGAAATATGAATTGAAAAGAATAAAGGAATAATTGATATTAAAATTTTAAATGAAACACCTCTACCATCAAAAATTCTATGTTTACTTGCTAAAATTAAAAAACAATAAACACCAGATGTAAAAGCAGTAGCAGAATGACCAGATGGGAAACCTTTAAATCCATTATTAATAATACCTAAATCAGGATTTGAACAAATTCCAACATTTGAAAGTGTACCAATTGGTGGTAATGACCATGAACGAGGTCTACATCTTTGAATTAAATCAGGTCTTGGAGAACCAACAATAATTTTTAAGATTGAAACAATAATGATTTGAAATGAATGTGATGCAATAAAACCTAATATACCACTATGAACATTCCAAACTTTTCTAATTATTGAATTTGTACAAGTTGTAAAACCTAATACTGAAATTATTTGAATAATTGGTAAAATCACAGTCAATAGAATAACAGCTCCATTACCCATCAGAGCTCTTTGACCTGTATAAAAAGTGTATGATAAATTTCTATCTAATAAAGAAAATTCATGATACCTTGGATTAGCACAATTTCTAAAGATTAATCCACCAACTATTAAACCACCATAGATCAACCAATCTAAGATATAAGTCAATAAACTTAATAAAGAGACTTTAATGTTTTTGATCTTGATGAAGATATCTTTAGTCTTCCTGACTGTCATTGTTTCTCTTAAAGATCTAATGGGTCTTAATCATTACTTATTGAATAGGAACTATTATGTCCCCAAAACTTTCACCAGAGTTTTTTGGGGATTTTACAAAACTCAATTTTGTATTCTCAGTGAATTTAATCTGTTTTTGTGTAACATCTCTTTGAATTCAATCTAAATTCAATAAAATAATTAAAATCTATTAAAATTTAATTGAAAATATTTCTATACACAAAAAAAAAAAAAAAAAAGATAAACAAAAAACGTTGAATAAATTTTATTTCACTTTCCTAATAAAAACAAAATAAGAAGGAGTTTATAGAAAAAGTAATGTCATTTCTAGAAAAGTTACCAATAGATTTAAAGTCTGAGATTCTTAAAGTTGCTAGTAAGTACAATTTTCAACCCATCACTCTCCACAATCAGTGGCGACACACGCCAAATTTGTTGACGCGTATACTAATAAATAAATAGATGATAACACTGTAACATTATCAGCATTTGAAAAGTTATATAACTATTTAACTAATGAAGATGGATCAGATACCAAGAAGAGAAAATTAGAAATAAATGATGATAACTATTATATAGATTCAATTGATCCAGGTACAATAATTTTACAGTTAAAAGATTTATCATTTCAATCACCAATTAGAAAGAAATTAAATTGGACATTATCAATATCACCAATTACACAAAAACCAATAATATCAATATCAAAATCAAATGAATTAAGACCAGATTTAATAATTAATGATTTAAATTTTGAAAATATTAAATTTTCAACTTTTTTACCAGTTCCAGAGAAACCACAATTATTATATTTTTTAATATTTTATAAATTTAATTTAAATAATTCATTTAATAATGAACCAATGGTTATTACAATTAATAAAGAAAATATTTATAAACAATTTTTATTAGAAAAATTTATTAAAGAAAATGATGATCCATTAATTTATATTCAACGTCAAGCTCAATTATCAGGTTTTAAAATTTTAGATACATTTTTTAATTCAAATTTTAATTCATTCTTTGTTGAATCTCATAGAGGTACAAAAGAAGGTTTATTATATTTTTTACCAAATAATATTCTTTTTGGATTTAAAAAACCAATTTTATTATTTAATTCACAAGATATTGATTCAATTGCTTATTCATCAATTACAAGAATTACATTTAATGTTACAATTCATTTAAAAAATGAAGAAAAATATGAATTTAGTATGATTGATCAAAAAGAATTTGCATTAATTGATGAATATATTAAGAATAGACAAGTCTTGGATAATTCAATGAGTGAAGAATTAAAGGCAAAGACTCATAATAAAAATCAAGATGAAAATAGTGAAAATAATTTATCAATTTTAGAAGAAGAAATTAATAAAGTTGATCCAGAATTTGGTATGGAAGGAATTATTAATGAAAATGTTGATGATAGTGATGATGAAGATGAAGATGGGAATTTCCAAATGGGTGCAGAAATTGATGATACTTCAGATGTTAGTCATAGTGAAGATGATAGTGATGATGAAGGTGGTGAAGAGGAAGGAAGTGGTGATGAAGATGGAAGTGGTGATGAAGATGCTGATCAAGACGAAGATGAAGATGGAGAAGCTGATCAAGATGAAGAAGATGATGATGATGGATTAGGAGAATTAGATGAAGATGAAGAAATTGATTTAGGAAGTGAAGATAGTGATTAAAGTTTCTACGTATTTTTAGTTTTAATAAAAAAGAATTCATAATTTGTTTATTTCAGTAAAGGTTTAGATATATTTAGTAATAGCTTTTTCAACAACTGCAATATCACTACTTGATTCAATTGAAGGATCAAAGATACCATTAACTAAAACAGTTGGAGTAACATGAACACCATTTTGTCTACCTAATTTAGTAAAGAATTTAATTTGATTTGTAACACCATTACCAATATTACTTGGAATTTCTGAAGGTTTAATAATTAATTGATCTAAAATTTGATCTTTTGTAACATCACCTAAATCAATATCAGCTTTAACAATAATTTCTTGATAAATATATTCATAAAATTGATTTCTTCCCAAATTAAAAGTTTCAGTATCATAAAATTTTGTTATATTTTTAAATACTTTATAAGAGAATTCAAAGAATTTTGATTTTTTTAAATTTGCAATAGCAATTGCAAATTCTGCAATTCCAATTGATGCTGGATGCCATGGTTGAATATAAATTTGGAAAGTAAAATCAATATTATATTTTTCTGATAATTTTGGTAAGAAATCTTCATACCATTTAATAAATAATTTACCACTAAATGGACAAGTATAATCTAAATAAACATCAATAGGGATTGGAGCAGAGTTTTGAAATTTGTTGTAGGAGAGAGTAACTTCTTTTGATAATTGAGGTAGAACAGTCATTGTGTGTAGAGTTGTTATAAAGAATTGAAAGAAGCAGAAAGTGTGTTTATATACCTTTTTGCTAATTAGTAAGATATGATAACACAATAACTCAAATTCACGTGACTTTAAATCCGGGTGACGGCCTTAAAATTTGCGCCACAGTTTCGGGGCTTATTTTATTTCAGTTGATGTTGATGAAGTTGTTGAAGTCAGAGAGAGGTATGTGTTATGTGTTAGTACGTGTTTGTATGTAGTTGTGTTGGTGTGTAGAAGGTATGGTGTATAGAAATTGAAGTGTAGTTGTGGTATAGGCAGTATCCACATAGAATCTTGAATCGAGACACAATTATTTTCTGGAATAATCTTAATTCTACAGCCCCATGATTATGATGTTACTATTAAGTATTAGTTATATGATTGTTTTGTAGTTGATATTTTTGTATATATAGAACTTCATAATTGTTCTATTTTAGTATCAGAGTATATAATTTGATGACATATAATTGAATAAAATGTGTCATATGGCTATGTATTAATACCCAGTGATCAAATTTATCGTTAAATCATGTATCATTTCAGCCATTTCATAGATCAGTACATCATCTAACTTCAACTTTATGTTAACGTGTTTTAATTTTAATTTTTTACGTTTTTTACTTCGCCAAATTTCATAAAAGCAAAACACAAATAAATAATTGGGAAAAAGTATAAATATTCAACAAATTCACCCCTTATTTTTAATTTCTTTAATTTTAAAAAACTCAATTACAAAAGTTTTAATAATGTCTGCTAACGAATTCTACGAATCTGCTGAAAATAAGGGTGAACAATACTCTGCTCCTCAACAATCTGCTCAAGATCAACAAACTGCTGAACAAGGTAATGGTGAAAGAGGTTTATTCACCGATTTAGCTGGTGCTGCTGCTGGTGCCTATGGTGGTTCAAAATTATCTGGTAACGTAAGTATTTTCTATGAATTGAATTAAGAATTGAATTGGATAGCAATTGACTAGTTATATTTGCCAATTTCTTTCTTTATTGATCTGGTGAATGGTGATTGAAATTTTTCTGCAAATTGTTCTATTTTTTCGTTCCTTTTGGGATTTCAAAATTTCGGCCATTCAAAAATTATTATTATGGTTAAAAATCTGGAGAATTTAATACTATCAAAATTTATTCAATTCCTTTTCTACTTTTGACTAGAGATACTAACAATTGACTTTTTATAGCACTCAACTTTAGGTGGTATTGCTGGTGGTATTGCTGGTGCCGTTGGTGCTCACAAGTTAGAAAATGCCTATGAAAACCATGAAAGACGTCAAGAAGGTGGTTTCGGTGGTCAACAAGGTGGCCAACAAGGTGGTTTCGGTGGTCCAGGTGGTCAACGTGGTGGCCAAGGCTTTGGTGGTCCTCAAGGTGGTCCTCCAGGTGGTTTTGGTGGTCCAGGTGGTCAACAAGGTGGTTTCGGTGGTCCTCAAGGTGGTCCACCAGGTGGCTTTGGTGGTCCAGGTGGTCAAGGTGGATTTGGTGGTCCAGGTGGTCAACAAGGTGGTAGATGGTAATCAATTTAATGAGAAATTTTAAAAAAATTATAATGTTTGTTTAACTTTTTTTGTTTACCAGCTATTTTGTTTTCTTTCTATGCTTTCAATTCTACTTTTATTACATATACAAAAATCTGAAATCAATTTTATCATAATGATTAAAAAAAAAAATCTATATTAAAAATTCATTGTAGTTTGTAAAATTAATTATCATCATCTTCTGGTAAGATATAATTACCTAATTTATCCATTTTTAAACCTTCAACACCATGTTGTAAAGCTTCAATAATTCTTTCATTTTCTTCTTCTTCATCATCTTCATCATATTCATCATCTTCACTTTCTTCAGAATCATAATCACTATATCCATAATTTTCATCATCTTCACTTTCTTCTTCTTCTTCAACTTCAACATCTAATTCTTCTTCACCTTGACCTCTCATATTTGAAACTGCTTCTTCTAAATCTGAATCTGATTTTTTCTTTTTACTATAACCTGAAGCTTCAACTAAGACATCTAAATCATTAATTCTTTCAACATCTCTTTTAAAATTTGGATATAAATATTTATAACCTTCACCAAATCCATCAGTATCAATCATTGATGAATCACTTATTGGATCATAATTTAATTTTTTTCTAAAAAATCTTCTAATACATTCAACATCTCTATTAAAATAATATTCTGCATCTTGATGTTTTGTTGAAATACATTGTGGGAAATCAATAACGACAAAATCTTCAAGATATTTTTCTCTTTCTTTTGAATCTTCATGAATTATAATAATATTAAATTCATTAAAATCACAATGAATTATACCATTATTTGCTAATTTAACAATAAATTTCATTAAATTTGAATATAATTTTTTAAAATTTTTATATTCTTTTAATTGTCTCATTGGGAAACCATCAATCCATTGCATTAAAACACAATGTCTTGAATAATCATATGGTTCAGGTACTGTAAATCCATTTGTAAATAAAATTGACATCATTTTATATTCTTGATTTGCTGCTAATTTACTTAAATACATCCAATTTGAACTTGTTTTATTTTTTAAATAATCACGATTCTTTTTAACTGTTCTAAATGATGTTCTACCTAATCTATGAATTTTTAAAACTTTTTGATGATTATTTGCATCAGTTGTTGAATAAATATCAGATTCTTTACCAACACCAATAGTTGTACCAATACCAATAATTGTATTTCTATTAAGCATTGCTTTTAAAGCTAAATAATCAAATCCATTATAAGTTAATTTATAACCATCATATTTTGCATTTCTTAATTTTTGAATTAATTTTAATTTTGCTAAATCTGAGATACATCTATTTGTACCAGATATTGATCTAAGACAACCAATTTGATGAATTAAATTTGTTGGAACAACTTCATGATTTCTTGATCCCATTTCAACAGCTGTTAAAACTCTGAAATCATCAGGTGTCATATATCTCATATGTGTTGTGTCTAACTTCATCTTCTTCTCTCTCTTCTAAGTTATTCTCAAAGGTAGTTAACTCTAAAAGATAACACTTCTTTTATTTAAAAACTTATATAAATCTTTTCTATTCTTTCTACAAGTAAAAATAATTTTTTCTTCTGAGATGAGCGGCGAGTGCAAATTTTTTTAATGTTTTCACCAGCCGCAAGAGGGTAAAAACTAATTTGTACGTGGAAAATCTGTCATTAGTATTTTTTAACTATACAAATTTATCTAATATCTCTTAACTTTTAAATAACAGTAGTTTTGTAGTTTCTATGGAAGGATTAGTTCTATAGTTTCATAATTATGAGATTATGAGTTAAAAACACAAAAATAGGTGTCAAAAGAGGTGTCAAAATAGTCTTTAATCTCTATTGATTGGTTATTTCTCATTATGAGCAAATACTTATTGAAGAGCAAGAAAAAAGTATTTGCTCAAGGCTGAAATAACTTTATGAGCAAAAATTATATTTAACTGTGATTAGATAAATTAAAAGATTGTCATTTATTTGGAGAGTTGTGTATAAATAGTTTGGATTATTCCTTTAAATTTTTCTTATTTATTTTCTTTGTTTTCTACTATTTGAAAATTTAGATCTTATTTAGTTAGATGATTATGAATTTATGTTTCAAGTGGTTAATATTATTAATAGAGCTTAATATTAGAGGTCAATGTTACTGATTTAAAGTTCATCATCATCAATTATGTCTTCAAGTCCTAGTGGTCCAATATTGTCAGGTAATTCATAGTTCATAATATTTAAATAATCCTCTGCAACATAAATTCAAACTGGTTCAAGTACTCAAAAACTACAACAAAGAATTATTAGAACAATATTTAAAAATATTTATTATTATTATTATTATTATTATTATCTAATTTCAAAAAAAAAAAGAGGAATCTAAAAATTAAATTAAAAAAGGTTTATTCTATAATTAAGACAAATATGATTAATTAAAGAAGTTATTATTATATTAAGGACAGGGCAAAAATAAAATTAAAAAGAAGAAATAGAATTATGTTTAATCACGGTATGGAGCATGTTTTTTACCATCACTTGAATTACTTGACCTTGAACCACTTAAATCATTCAATTCATAAGTTTCATCCTTAGTCTTTGGTGCAATGCTTGTACCAGCTTTTGTAACATCATCATCATCTTCAAGATCAGTAATATTGACATCTAAATCTCTCATGACTCTTTGTTCAACATTCTTGATATCTAACATACCATAGATTGAAATAACAATTAAACCAAGAACACCAGCAACACATGAAAAGACAAAGGCAACATAACCTTTAGTTGTGAAACCAGCTGGTAAATTCTTTTGTTGAACATTTTCACCTGTTAAATCTAAAAAGTCGGAATTACCAGCAGCATTAGCATTAGTTGAAATATTTAAGTTGGAACAAATATTTTGATGATAACTTGATAATTGTTGAGTTGCACTATTTTGAATTTCTAATGGAGCTTCAATTAAGGTAATAGCTAAACCTTGTTCTAAATGCCATTCAATATGACAATGGAAGAACCAAACACCTGGATTATCAGCTTTAAATCTTAAAACCATATTTGATTGAGCTCTAACATAAGCAGTATCTCTCATCATTGGATATTCTGGATAATCTGTAAAGTTTGAAGCATCAAATGCCATTGGAGGATCATCATCATCAACAGCATCAGCTCTTTCAACCAATTGGAAAACATGACCATGTAAATGGAAAGGATGTTTACCAGTATCATTATTGTTCAAGATGATTTCAATAGTATCATTGGCATCCAAGACAAATGCATTTGTATTTGTACCATAGACCAAAGAATTAACGGCATCATCACCAGATGCTAAAACTGATAATAAAGTTGGAACTTTTGGACTTGTATAAGTAATATTGTTAAAAAATGCATAATTAACACCATTATCTAAATTATCCATAACAACTGTAATTTCAATTGTATAATCTGGATCATCATATAATTCAACTTTATTTACAGGAACTAAATAGAAATCATCCACAAAAGCGTCATCATCTAAAGAGTCTGTATAAGCTTCACTAGGCATATCAAGATCTGAATCATAGACAAGATATGAAGTTGCATTAACAACCAAATCTGCAGGTTGAGTATCTAACATATCAGTATCAACCAATTGCATAATGGCATAATTTTTATCAGTTGTATCCTTTGTAGTTAATAAAACGGTATAACGTTGAGCAACGGTAATGTATAACATATCAGCATTGTAAGGTTCAACAGGGATACCATCAACTTCAACAACGTCAAAATCATGATCTTCAATAAAGAAATAATATGAATTGAAACCTCCAATATTAATTAATCTTAATAAATAAGTTGTATTTGCTTCAACTTCCCAAGTTAAATTTCTTGTATTATTTAATAAGAAATTTTGAGGAATTGGTTCAGCACCAGTTGGATTATAAATGTTTAAGAAATCAGCTAATAAATCATCAGTTAATTCATGATACCATTCTTGGAAACTTAAAGTCATTTCTTCATCATAATCTGTACCCTTTTGATAAGGATAATCTTCATCTTTAATAACCATAACACCTCTCATACCATCAACGTATTGAGCTTTAGTATGTGAATGATACCAATAAGAACCAGATTGATCAGGAACTGTGAAATTATAAAGATAAGTTTGACCTTCACCAATTGGACATTGAGTAACCATTTCTGGACCATCCATTTGATTTGTACCATGTTGGAAAAGACCATGGAAATGAAGAGAAGTATTTCTATCATCAAAGCCATTAGTTAAATAGACTAAGATAGTATCACCTTTATTAACAACAACATCTGGCCATGGAAATTCACCATTACAAGTAATAACTGATCTGTTTTTAACACCATCTAAATTAGCATAACCCCAACCTGTTGTCCAATTATAAGTATGAGTTTCAGCATGAACTAATTTTGTGAATGTTATAGTAAGTAATACCAAACAATGTATTATATTCAACATTCTTCTTAATCTTTGAATTGGTATTAATTAAGTGAAGCAAAATAATTTCCAAAAATTGAGGAATTAAATAAAATAAATATATAAAGAAAGAAAAAATTTTCTATTCTAAAAGGAAAAGAAATAAGGAATATTAAACATAAACAATTGAAATAGGACCTAGGTCTAAGGTCATTGAAAGTTGTGTCCCATACATATAGATTAAATTGATATGGTAATTAAAATTTTCCAAAAGAAAAAAATTATATTTGGGATTATTGTTAAGTATGGTTAATTGATGAATGGGAAAAGAAGTGAGACTTTTGAAATTTTTGGGACAAAGGAAAATGAAGGAAAATGATGATGTATAGAAGTAGTTAATAAGAGATATGATTGGATTAAAGGTTAAAAAAAGCTGAAACGTAGAAAAGCTAGAATTCTTTATGATGAATTTTTCAGTTTTTTTTATTTTTTGTAATTTTGGGACAAATTGAAAAGTTTAAATTTGGCGGATTAAAGAAAGATTGAAGAGATTAAGTTGAAGGTTGGAGGTAGTGAAGGTGATGGTATAGATAGTGTATGTGATGAATGTATGAGGTAGAGCAACTATACCATCTCAATCCTCGAAGAAACTACTCAATTCTAGCCTCTAGAACCAACAAAACTAAAATCCTTAAAATTTCAAATAAAATATGATATAAAAGTAATAAGCATTCAACAACTACAAAACTCTTCTAAACACCCTAATTTTTCTTCTAGTTTAATAACCCTTTACTTAGCTGTTATCGATTTAATCCAATGATGTATCAGATAATTCTACAATCTCAAAGATCACTTACCAGCAAAAACCACTCATCGACACATTCTAGTAATTAATACTCACACAATTTACACACCCAAATCACAATAACTCTTAACTAAATTTAATATGGAGTAAGACCTGGACCTTTTCTTGGTTTTTATTATTGTTCTCTTTCTCTAAAAAAAGTGTTAATTTTGTCTTTGTCCCAATTAGAGTTATCAATTAAATCAATCCGCTTTAACTTTATTTTTGCTTCATCTTTTCATCTTTAATTTCCCTAATGTTTATACAGAGTCTATAAGGTCTAAGAGACTAGGACCTTGTTTTCAATTTTAAACAAATATCCCATCTTTTTACAATTTTTTTTATTTAAATTGTTTATATTTTCCAACTTAAAATTTTTTTTACTTCATCTCTACTATATCAAGGTTATTACAACATGACTTCCTCTGCTAAAGTCTTTAACGTCGCAGTCTTCTTCGTCGTCTTTAGAGAATGTTTAGAAGCTGTTGTTATCATTTCTGTTCTTCTTTCCTTTTTAAAACAATCCATTGGTCCAAGTGATCCAAAACTTTACAAAAGATTAAAATTACAAGTTTGGTTAGGTGCTATAATAGGTATCTTTATCTGTTTATGTATAGGTGGTGGTTTCATTGGTGCTTACTATGGTTTAGATCATGATATCTTTGGTGGTGCTGAAGATTTATGGGAAGGTATTTTTTGTATAATTGCAACTTTAATGATTAGTGTAATGGGTATTGCAATGTTAAGAATTAATAAAATGAAAGCAAAATGGAGAATTAAGATTGCAAAATCATTAGTTGAAGTACCAAAGAGAAAGAGAGATCGTTTTAAAATTGGTTATTTATCAAGAAAATATTGTATGTTTATCTTACCTGCAATTACAACTTTAAGAGAAGGTTTAGAAGCTGTTGTTTTCGTTGCTGGTGCAGGTGTTACTACTGCTGGTTCAAGTGCTAGTGCTTATCCACTACCTGTCGTTATTGGGTTAATTGCTGGTATGCTTGTTGGTGTCTTATTATTTTACTGTACCAGTTATTCATCTATGCAAATCTTTTTAATTATTTCAACTTGTATTCTTTATTTAATTTCAGCAGGTTTATTCTCAAGAGGTATTTGGTATTTTGAAAATTATAAATTTAATTTACAAACTGGTGGTGATGCAAGTGAAAGTGGTGATGGTAATGGTTCATATGATATTTCCAAAACTGTTTATCATGTTAATTGTTGTAATCCTGAATTAGATAATGGTTGGGATATTTTTAATGCTTTATTAGGTTGGCAAAATACTGGTTATATTGGTTCAGTTTTAGCTTATAATCTTTATTGGTTAGCTGTTATTATAGTTATTGGTTTAATGATTTTTGAAGAAAGAACTGGTCATTTACCATTCTGTAAAAGTTTAACATTAGGTCAATTAAATCCAGTTTATTATATTAAAAAGAGTAAAAGACCAATGAATGAAGAAGAAGAAAGAGAATTATTTAAGAAAGTTGATGAATTGAAATTTGATCAAAGTGGTGTTATTCAAGAAGAAGAAGAAGCTGTTGAAGATAATGTTGAAAATCCAAGAAGATCAACTGGTCAAATTAGTATTTGAACCTATTACTTTACTTTTATAAATATAGATTTGAAATTTGTTAATTGTTTCTTGTCTGTTTCTAAATTTTTTTAATTAATATTAATAAATAATAATATCCTAATATAAAACTATTGTAGTTATATCAAAGTAATCTTATAGTACTATTATTCAAGAATACAATAGAATAAATTATATATCGAGCAATTAAATATTCATTATACTACTCCACAAAGACTTTATTGTTATGTTTTAATAATTATACAATAATCATCATGAGCAAATAAAGCAGATAATAATCTTGAACTGACAATAGAGTTAGTGTAGGTACTATTGTTGAAACTCTACTCGTCTAAAAAGTATTTGCTCAACTTCAACATTAGTATTAAATCTGTATTTACTTCAATATAAAATCACTTAATTCATCAATATTTAGGAATTGGGAAATTCAGTATTCACAAACAAGAATTTGAAGTTGGTCAATTGAACTTGAATTCATAAAACGTTGGAACAAGAATTGAGACTAGAAGATGACCTTCAACAACTTTGTCACAAATTATTTGAAGAAAAGTGTTAATAAATTAAAATTAATTAACACCATTAACACTTCTTGTACAAGTTCTAGTACGAATTAAAATTAGTAATTGAATTGCTAAACCCAAAGCTTCAAATCATATGATCTTTAACAAACCTTCAATATAACCAATGAAAGTAATGGTTTAAAACATAGTTTCATAGTTAATGAAATTATATTCACCTCTTTTTTTAGTGGGAAATTCAAAGTGAAAAAAAAAAACAGTAAGCCAAATATACTTACCAAGAGAGAAAGAGATATTGTGTTTAATTCTCTTGGTATTTACTTGATTCCATTGATGTTGTGAAAAGTTATGTGTCAAAACTAGTGTGAGTATTAATTACTTGAACTACAACAACTACATGAATTATCACAACATCTACTATCTAAACTATCTAAACTATCAAAACTAAACATAAATTAAAAGCATAAATCAAAATCAAATTCAATACCAGTAAAGCAGTAATCCAAAATCAAATTCTAGCCCTCAGTAAAAATATTAAATTAAATGAAAAAAGTGTTAATAAAAATGTCCCAAAATTCTTCAAAATGACACCTTTTTTAAAATTTGTCTTTATTGTGAATTTTAATGGGTGAAAGTGTGGAATAACCGAATTTCAACCGACAGCGTTATGTTGCTTGTGCTGCGTTAATAGTAGTATGTTATGTTATTTGTTAATAGTAGTATGTTATAGTTGTACCAGATTATCAGTATGTTTTATAGATTATCTTATGAGTTGTAATTTAAACATAATTAATTAGGGTATTAGGGAATTTATTATCTCGATCATTTAGATATAAATTTCTTCTAGACATTACAAATTCAGAGTTAAATAGCGGTTACTATTAGAGACTCACAGTTTGACACTTAATTGACAGTTTTGCAAAAATTTTAATAAGTAAATAGACATTCAAATCTTTAAATTATATAGAGACTATGATGTATTTAGCGGTCTTTTAATCCTTATAAAATAATTCTACGTTTAATTGGTTAAAATTGATTTGCTATAAAGTATTTGGCTTAATTTATAGAGGTGTTTTTATTCCTTGTTTTTTTAATTGAATTGAATTCTATAGGTTGAATTTTAAAGTTGAGATCTTCAAACTTCAGTCCTTCCAATCGTTTAAAAGTTTATACGTTTTTGTCTTTAATTCAAATGAGACTAACTTTTAATAGCAACAGCAGTTATATCTCAAATATTCTAATCTAATGATATCTATAATAATATTTTTGTAGACAGGAATTTCAATTATAAGCTTATTCTTTTAATTGTTCAAATAGCGTAATAATAATTAATACTCATCATGAATATTACCTTCATCATCTCAGTAATCAGTATCTCAAGTAAACTAAGCAAGTCTTTAACAAACTAGTCTATAACAAACCAATTAGTTATACAAAACAAAACTGACAACAACCAGCAATTTACATCTAATTCATCATCAACATAAATTAATTAGAGATATAGAGATATCATTTACGTTTGATTATGCTTTAAATAAATTCATTATGAAAAACCCGCAAGCAGACAAATTAAGGGGACATTTCAAATCAATAGCTTCTATCACATGATATATTCTCATTTCTCTCTACCTCTTCACCAGTATCACCAGCATCACCTGGAGTATTGGTTATTGTAATAGTAAAAAACTAGTAATTCTACACCCCAATTGTGTTGATCATTGGTACCTTACTTAACTACTATTGTGTTATCTACCAAGAAATGTTTGTTTAAATCGTCAAGCAAAATTTTCAAAATTAAAAAAAAGAGTTGAATTTTTCTTTTCTCCCTTTTAATAAAACTAATAAAAACAATCTATAGAAAGTAAATAATGTGAGTTGATTTTGATGATTGTGACTTTTCAAAGTTGATACGCTGATTGTTTTCAGTGTGAACCTACACCGAAATTTGTTTGGGTTAAGGGGAATAATTTACTCAGGTTAAACAGCAGATGTATTATGCATTGAGTTCTTTCTAATATTTTAATAGTTTGTGATCTATATTTCATTTCAAGTAAGTTATATCAATCAGTCACTATAATAATATCCAATTAATTACTAACAGCAATACATTTAAAAGATTAACTAGAAATTTATCTGACCTAATTTTTTTAAAAGAAATAGAAAGTTGTCTCTAAATTTCTCTATATAATTGATTGTTGCATCTTCTTGTAAAATAATTGTTTATGATCTAATAATCTTGAATTGCATTAATCATTAGCATTAATGATTGATTTGAATAATTTAGATTATTATATTTCAATTTAAAGAATTGTATATTTTTGATTTTATCATCAATAATACTCACTTTAAATTACAAATTAAATTTCAAGTAATTCCTATATATAGAAGAATAAGCATATTACATATCATTGTGAGATATCAATGAAATGTAGGTTTAATTCAAATATATATATACAATCCCTTTTCAATCATTATCTGTACTGCATCTACTACTACTACTACTACATCTACTAATTACACTATTAATCAATCAAATTAACAAATAATTAATCAATTGAACCCTTCTATATTGTTCTCTAAACAATATCAAGACAAATGTATTAACACATATTGACAAAGTACCACAACTCCTGTCAAATCCAATGGATCATTCCGAGAATTAAAATAGTTGATGCTGATATGTTGATTTTATAGAATTATTAATAATTATGTAAAAATTACTATTTGGGTTGCCCTAAGAGAAGCCCTAATATTTATGACAGATTATTCACGGTAAAAAGTTTGAAAATTTTTAGGGAAATTTTTAATTTTTGATTAACACATCATCCTGGCATTTGTATAGCTTTTGAAGTATGGATATTATGATAACTAGGTTTCCTACTTTACAGTATTTTTCTATTTTATTATCTTCTTGTTAATTTGAAAAGTGTATGCAGGAGATTTCCAATATTTGATATATCTCAGAATAATATCAATATTTTCCACACCTGCATTTTGATATGTTTATAGAGATCTGCTCTTATAGTTCTGTGATTTATTCGTATGTTTTGACTTTTGTTCAATGTTCATATATATTGATATTATGATGTTTATTTATAATTAACTTCTAATATCGATGCTTTAATTATTTCTATCAATTGATATAATTACTATATGATCAACACAAAGAATTTAAAGAAGACTAAAACTGTCAATATCATTATTATGTTATTGTTTTTTCCACTCTTGAATCTATGTATATTTAAATGGTTATATGTAGATTTTTGAGTTATATATTTCTTCTTTACACATTTTCCTAATTAAAATTTATTTCAATTGTAGCCCTAAAAAAGGTGTAAAATTTGAATTGAACACTTGTTTACTTTCTTTACAATACTCTATAAAGTAATTAATCACTATGTATGTTTTTTGAATACAGTGTTTATATATATGATATCTATGTGATTGTGGTAGAAAAAAAAAACTTCTAACACACTGGTACAGTGTTTATGAATATTACAAAAACGTTTGACATTAATGGTATATTTACAACCATGCATATGCTTTCAAAGTATTATACTAAGAAATTCTTAAATTTTATTTGTTCACTCATAATTGATTTTAAGATTATAATTTAAATGATTGTACTATATATATTGGTCTTTATAACATTGAAATTAGATATATTCATAACCTTAATTTCCATTATAACAATTATTATATTTATCTTCTTTTTATTGATTTGATAGTTAATTTAAAAGATATTAAAATCACTGCAGAAAAGAAATTAAAACAGAATTGGGTTTATAAATATCATGAAGTTAATTATCAAACAAATTTACATTCTTTTAAGAAAGTCATATGCATATGATTAATATTAATTTTTAAAACTATCTATTATTTAAATTAAATGTATTCTAGATGGAATTAAAAATGTAATATATATTATTCATTTCCCTCCCTTTTATCAATCTAATGTTCTTTGAAAATTGTAGTTCTTGTACTCTATATTAATGATGAAGGTTTATATATTCATATAACAAGTAAACAAGATAACAAACTTATACTTACCTGCTAGTACTACTACTACGTTACTGCGTTACTGCTACTAATTGTTATTGCTCATGTATCTTTACTTATCTTCACTTATCGCATTTTTTTTTGATCTTCAATCAAGCAATTTTAAAAAATTATATAAATATCGAAGAATTTCCTCAACTTTCAGTTACTTATTTTATTGGTGATGTGAGTTCAAATTGCAAAAATTCATTAAATTCTCGAGATTCCAAATCCAGCTTAGTGCAATTTGGTGACCTTGTGTTACAGTTTCTAATAAGTTGTTAGTATTGATCATTATTCATTTCATCTACAATATTATTACTGATTACTGATTACTAACAAAATAATTATAATTAATAGTTTGTTTATAAAATGACCTTTCTATTTGTCTAATGTAAATGTGATGTCGTCTGTTCATTGGGTCCAAATGTGTTGTTTGGATAAAAAATATTCATAAAATTGGTGTGTAGATTCATTTCATGTGGAAATTTAATGAACACATTTCAGAATCTACAATCTTTAGAATTTTGATTTTATTAATAATGAAGACCTAATAACCACAAAATATAATTAATATTCATCATAAATCAAATCAATCTTCAATAATGTTGAATCAAGTAGTTAAACTATAAGATTTATTTATCATTTTTAAATTGTTTATTGATTTTGATTTGAATTAATTAGATAAATTTTGAGATTATTTAATTTCATTCCTTTTTTAGTATTTTAATACTATTATCAATACTTTCAAAAATTCTAAAATTGGTTTATATATAAAGAATATCAAAATACATTTAATCATTTAATGTTCCCTTGTTATTCATCAATATATATTACAATCCCTTTTAATGTTTTCAATTTACCATCAATATCAACGAAAGTACTAGATATGAACTAATAGATGAACTCAACTAATGAGTTACAAAAGCAATTGTTAATTAAACTACTATACTAATTATTAACTACTTGTATTTAACTCTATTTGTAAATTTAAAGATTTAAAGGGTGTTGCCCTAAAAGAGGCCCTAGTTGGCAGAAATTTGACGGTATATTTGAAAATTTAAGGGAAAAAAAAATAGAGATGTTTATTCCACTTACCATAAGGATTATTGACGTTGGATAATCTTATTTGGTGATATGCTCATTTGAGATCTAATGTCGATAATCGATATGGCGTTCTACAAGACCATTACTCTGACTGTCATGCACAGGTGCAATGATTTTAATTACTTTCCATGAATATTAATGTTGGTCCAAATTGAAACCAGCTTATAAATTGCTTTTCTAAAAACCAATGTTAAAAGTTTATCATTATTAATTAAAATGATATTCAATCAATTTTAAAGAAAACTAAAACTCTATAAGATTACAATATCATAGTGTTTTTTGTTGCTTTTGGATCTATGTATATTTAAATGGTTATATGTAGATCTTTGAGTTATATATTCTTCTTTAAAATACACTCTTTTTAGTTCTAAATTCTAATAAGTAGTGAAATTCAGCCCTACTTGTAGCCCTAAGAAGTGTTTTTTCGAAGAAAAAAAAATAAAAAAAAAATTCCATGATAAAATAAATGATTTCACCAAAACAGAACACCAATGGTGCAAGTCAAATTTGTCAAAAGTCTTGTTAAAATGGTTTATCCAAATGGCTATCGTTTTAACTGCCAACATCACTATCATAGTAATGAACTAATTTTTGAATAGTTAGATAATTTTCCTCAAAAAACTAATTTTAGCAAAAAAAGACTTGAGTTAACTGTTAACAGTGGAAACGGTATATCTGGTTGTTAGATCAAACATTATATACCTTGGAGGAAGTAATGACCATAGATATTTTATTCTATCCAGTGATTAATTATCATTGAAAAAGAATCAAAGTTTTAATTTGTTCATTCATAGTCTATTTAAAGATGATTAATTAATATTATAAGATATGTTATATTGGTGAATTCGTTTGCCTTATACAATTATGATATATTATTCTTCTTTTTATTGACTGGATAGTTAATTTAAGATACCAAAATCAGAGAAATTTGAATTTATATCATATTAATTGTCGAACAAATTTCAATTTAGATTCATATATGATTAATATTTATTTTTAAGACTATCTATGCTTAAATGAACTATAGATGGAATTAAAAATGATAAATATATATTATTCATATTCCTCCTTTTAATCAATTTTATGTAGAAATTAATTTAATTGACTTTTATAATAGTACTACATTTTTAATGTTGGAGCTCCGAGCCCTAAGAGAAGCCCTAACTAAGGTTCATTTTTAATTAATAGTTCTTTAACATAGGTGTCATAAAAACTTTCTCTAAAAGATCATTCATCTGTGGTTTGAACTTTCTGTTGATGCTTCATATTAGATAGATTTTTATACTCAATTCCATATACATTAATTTGATACAACTAGTAATATAACTCGCATAAAACTGGACAGATATCTCAATTAGGCTCTTCTACGAGCTGTGTGCAAACTATAGAGTATTGATATTGATATTACTGGAATTGAAGTAAAATAACAAACTGAGATGTAATAAAATTGATGTTTGTGTCAATGAAATGATGAATAATTGTAATTAATCCTCTTCAATTAAAGAATAGACTATTGGAATAAAAATTGAAATAAATCATGTAATATGAGTAGGAAATGGAAACACTAAACACTAGTTAACGTTAAAAGGTGAATATATAGGTGAACATTGAATACTGAAGTCTGAAGAGTGTTGAATTTTATAATAAAATACTAGTAAAATAGTAGTAGCATAATAGTAATAATAGAATACTATGAGAATGAATCAAATGGATCAAATTGAATCAGGCCGTCCGGTTTCATTTTCGTTCTATTTCTACAGTTCTAGTTGGAGGCTGAATAACATTAACAGTTAACAGTTAACAGGCCCAAAAACTTGAATTCTTGAAGCCCAGTTTCTAAAGCGTTGGCATCGAATTACTAAATTCAACCAAAATTACACCTCTAGTGTTCTAGTTCCAACAATTATTAATCTTTTGTAAGAATTTAACTTTTAACAGCGCTTCAACAACGACAAAAAGATTTTAGAGAAAAATATATATAAGTAAGTAGAAATCACCCTTTTTCACTCTTTAAAACTTGAAAATTCTTAATGGATAGTTATTACCAATATTGGACCCCCAGTGTGATTAATATAAACTAAACCAGTGCTGATTAATGGTATATTTATTTCAAAAATGATATAACGTTTTGTCTACTGTTTCAAAGTTCAAACACTTGATAATCGATCTTACTATCCTGATTTGTGGTATATTCATTCTGTTGATATCATGGATTGAGACTCTAATCTTTTATGAATGGTTTAAAATCCTTACGTTGATTGAATCTATTTCTGGTCTTATTTTATAGCGGCCAGTATTAAAGAGAATATTATGCTATATTAAGAATTCAAAAAATAGTTATAATTCAACAAATAAGAATGTAATTGAGAAGTCAATCTATCAAAGTTCATAATAAAATATTATAATTAATGTTTTGTTATCAAACTTCTACAATTCAATCATATTATTAAGAATAAAGACATAATTATTGATTCTAAATTTCTTTGTTAAAAAGAAGTTTTAAAGAATCTTTTAATATTTTTCAATATCTTTGTATGTTTAAATGATATATATAAAGATCATTTTAAAAGTCATATTCTAAATAAAAATTATACATCCCTTTTAAAATCAAATTAAATAAATAAATTAAACTAATTAATTTACAATAATTTATTTATTTATTTAAAAACTGTAGCCCTAATGAAAGCCCTAATAAATTTATAGTGTCCTAATCAAAAAAAAATGTGGCCAAACCAATAAATTGAAAATATTTAAAAAAGGTTTAGCAAAACTATATTTATCTGGGTGAAATAGCTAATCATAAATAGCTTCGTTATGAAGTACCATCTAACTAATGAAATTTATTAATTTTGTCACAACGTTATGTCCGGTTTCTTTGTTCCAGCTATCTATGTTAGATAGAGAATATTCAACTCCTATAAATTACTTCAAGAAATGTGAAATATTGATGTAATTCTTAACAAAGTATTAACAGAAAAAGAACAAGTACTTCATGTATGTTCAATGCAGTAGTACAGTTAATAAATATTTGAATATATTCAAACAATTTAAAGAAAACTTTATTAAACTACAATATCATCATAATGTTGTTGTTTATTGTTCACGTTTTTTGGATCTATGTATATTTAAATGGTTATATGTAGATCTTTGAGACGTAATTATATAATTAATTCTTTAAAATATACTCCTTTTACTCATTAAATTACTTCTTAGTTCTTTTGTAGTAATATTTCGAGAAACCATTCCAGTTTATGAGAATTCTTATCAGGAGTTCAGGCAATTATGTTCTAATTTCTAAAGCACAAAGTTACAACCCCTTTTAATCAACAGTGAACAGACCATACTCTTGAAGTAATTTTAGCATGCAGTCAATTGAATATATCAGCTAATAATCAATAATGAATGGTATGAAGGTTATTTGTAGAATAATATTTTAAATTAAATTAATTGAAGCCTTAATTATATATTTCTAAAGATAAATAAATTATATATTAATGTAGTCATCGATTGACTTCAATATTTTGGTATAAATTAAATATTATAGATTTAAATTATATAATTTTATATCAATAATTATAAAATTCTATTAAAGTTTCTTGAATATTTTTAGAATAGTTGCAGATGATATTAATTGGTTAAGGTTAAAACTAACTTATTCTGTATATCAATTCAATCCAGCTTTTTTTAATTAACTGATTTGCAATATGCCAATATCATTATTATCATAATTATTTTGAATTGAATCTTATGGTAATTCATTCAATATTTGTTTAATTATTTTAACTTTTTCTCAATTAATGTTGTTGTAAGTTATATAATTCAATAAAATTTATAGCTTGATCCAATTCATCAGCATTTAACCAATCAATATCAAACTCTTTTAAAAATTTCCAAATAAAAGGTTCATTTTCATAATCCCAAATCCTAATTTCCAATTCTAATTCATGTGCCAATTGAACTTGATCTTTAAATGATTCTATATTCATCATTGTATCTTCTTCATCATGTTTATAAAATTGATAATTATAAATGTTCTTAGTATTTTGAAAATACTTCTTTATTGAACAACTTGTCACTAATGAGAATAGCTTTGTTGTAGATGAATTATCACTTGGTAATTCATTAAATGGTAAGTCTTGTGAAAGATATGATTCAGAAATATTTTCAAATATTGTTCTTGGAACATCACCAGTTAATATTATTGTTATTGGTCTCCAAGCAACTTTCATTGTAGTATCATCATCAGTGTAATAAAATTTCGTTATATAATCTTTTAAAATTAATCCTTGTAATTTTTGATTTAATAAATCAACAGTTCTTAATGGATTATTTTTGATATCAACATATAAATACACTGTTTGATTTTCATTTCCTAATAATCCATTCCAATTATAAGGTGTTGAATTAGGTTCTGGAATTGAATCCAATATAGTTTCAAAAGAATCAATATAATAATCAAAAGTAAAATCAGATCTAATTTTATGAAATTTATGAGCAACATATAATTGATTAAAATCATCAATTTCTTTGATATTATGATTATATTTAAAAAAAGATTTAATATTATATCTTATTTTAGACCAAATGCTTTTTTCTTCATAAGGTTCTAATGACCAAACATCAGCTTCAATAGAATTTAAACCTTTTGAAAAAGCATCAAATATTGGAAGAAATCTTTTATAATCATTATGAGAATGAATATATCTTTGTTGAGTTGCTTTAAATGATGTATCATTAATATTTGATAAATAAATTTGCTGTTGATCTTTAACTCTATCAAAGTTTGTATTGTTTTTATTTAAAATAGGTAAATAGTTGTTGCTTATTGAAGGTTTAGGAAGTACTGTAAATTTTATAATATTGAATATTATTGATATTAAAAGAAGTTTCGAAAGAAATATTACAAGTAAATTCCTCCTCAATATATAAAGTAACCTATTAATTCTATTAGTATATTTTAGTCCTAAACTCTCATTGTTATTAGGAGCAAGAAGGTTTTCAACATCTATAGCATCATTATCATGATATTGATACCCATAATCTGTTTCTTCATAAGAAGCTGTGTTTGGCCTTATTTGTTGAGCAGCTTCATCATGTGGAATAATATTCATTGAAAATGGGTGTAATGTTTAGATATTAAGATACTTTGAGATTTCAGCAGAGAATAGCAAAATTACAGTACAATAAATATTCATAATTTGTAAGGGGAATAGCTTTATATTTAAATAAAGATATGCGCTGTTGTTAATGATAAATAAATGTTAATTGTGTTACTATAAATATCTTACTCAATGAATTAAATAAAAGAATTAAGAAATGCAGGTTGCAGACTGCAAAGATTGTGTAATTTATAATAATTAATATGAATTATGAGCACAGAGCAATGGAGGCATACTCTGAATTGTCATTGTGTTGAAGTCGAACAGACGAAGAGCTGACGAACTGTGGAATATGAAATATATATTCATTTGAGATTTGATTATTTGAGGACTTGAAAGCTGATAAATTTAGATTTGAGATATTTTGAAATTTTGAATTTGGATTTCGAATCCTTTTTACAATATTTGACATTTTGACAAAACAATATTTCACATTAATACTTTGTCTACACATGCGTAGTCAGTTCAGACTTCAGATTACACTAGTAGTACTAGTACATCATCATGTCGATATTATAACGATTATACATGAATACACAATAAACATTAATTAAAACACAAATATTATATTAACACGATACTCCTTTTGGTACTGATAATTTGTCTTCTACAGGAACACAGTCAGGAACTACGGGTCCACAATGTACAATCTACAATATACATAGTACATGATATAATTATAGTATGCGCTACTACTAGTTACTACTACACTACTACTAATCTACATATCATAATTCATAAAGCATAAAGCCAATAAGCCAATGTCAAAAGGAATTGGGAATTAAGGATTATTGTACCAAGAAATAAATCAAACAATTAACTATTTCTTGTACTATTATTGGTTGATTGTTAAAAAAAAGCTACATTGTTAATTGTTTGTAAATATAATTGTTGAATTGTTGGCGTTAAAAACTTGAGACTTGAGAGATCTTTTTGAATTAAAGCTCCGACTTCCGAGTCTGTAAATTTCAGATGCTGATACTATTAATAGTTATGTAATATGTAGTTGTTATTTAAGAGTTATCTGTTATAACAGATTCATATTTGAATACTTATAGCAGTAGACAGTAGTAGTAAGTAGCTGTACATACTCATTATAATAAAATAGTAGTAATATTTCAGAATTAGGTCAATGCAGGCTTTTCAGTTGACAAATGTCACTTATAATTCAAAATTCTGTCAAAATATATATAGTTTTTATATCTGGTATGTTTGCTAAAATTAGTTGGAAATCTATTTGTTCAAAAGTGAGTACAATTTCCTAATTGATTCTAACTTCGACAGACGGCCGAGTATTAAATACTACCTTACTACTAGCTACAACAGTAGTATTACAACAGTACTACAACTTCATCATCTTATACTACTATATTTTAGAGCTCTAATGTTAATTATTAATAGAGACAGAAGTGTGTGAGTTGTGGTTGTAAAGTGTTAACCCCAAACCTTGAAACAGTTTGGCGCTTCAATATTTAAATCTTCGACTCCTAATTTAGAACAACAAATGCCATTATTTAATATCACCATTTAACCAATATTGAAATGAGCAGTATTGAAATATTTGAGCGATCTGAAATTTACCTTATTACAGTGATACTGATGACTGATGAATGATGATTGTTATATTAATCATTCTTCTATGTGGCTTCTGACTATGCAATAAGAAAGAATTGAGCTCTAAAGGAAGCGCCCCTAAAACACATTTTATAAACTTTTACTAGTACCTTTTCCCTTTAAAAACTTAAAACCTTAATAGGACGTTACCTATATTCTACAATTTTGATTATTTACAGAAAGACACAATATTTTTGATAATTAAAGAGATCTAGTGACAATGAAGCATTTTACTTGTACTTACCTTCATAAATCACAGAATTTTACCTGTTTTCTGTCAGTATTGAGAATACTTTGAATTGTGTAGTTACTCTTATCTCGTAGTAGTTACGGTTCTGACCCTGTTGTCTATGTTATCTCTAGTCTGTAGTGATAACTATATCTATTGTATCTATCTTGTCTACATTCTAGATAGATGGTGTCTGGAGGTTTGACATTTCGAAATAAAAAAAATTATGGCCAAAAATATTTCTAACATCCCTTATTTAATTTTACTGGCCAAATTTTGGAATATATTCTGAATGTTGATCGATGGTATTTGGACCAATTAATTTATTAATCAACATATTTCTGAGGTTAACAGCCTGGTAGATTATAGATAGAAATATTTTTCGTGATTGGATCATTCTATTATAGTATAAGTTGTGACGTTTAATTTGTTACTTATCTGATCAAGCTTGCAAGGTGTTGATTTTTGATATGATTGCGTAATTAATTGATCAAAATTCGAATTTTATTTATATTGCAGTCTGCAATGAAGTCAGTCACTTTTATTTAGACTGCATAAAACAGTTATATCCTATCAATTATATGATATTAGATAATAACAAGTTAAAGGATAAAGTCTCTTTTAATTCACTATGTTTATTTAAATGCATACTCATAGTACTATTAGACTCAAGTTCAATATAACTACTTTATCCTTATATCTTTGTCCCTACTCAAATAAACATTTTAGATTTATTTGCAACTTAATTAATGTAGAAACAAAATAAAAATGACAGATTTTCCACGTGAAAATTGTAAAATATAAAAATTTTCTACTGCTACACTGAAATGCTTTTTGAGATAAAAAATTGAATTTAATTAAAAATTTACCCATATTTTGCAATTTTGATTAGTTACAATCAGATATAAAATTTGCTATTTAAAAGAGTTCGTTGATTTATTCATTTAGATCTTTTGGCGACTTGTCTTTATATAATTTTATAAATCGTGTAATACAAAATTTTACCTGTTTTTGAAAAAAAAAAAAAATTCATAAATAAAATCATCTTTTACTAATAAAATAAATAAAAACAAATATGTTTAAGAAAAGAGTGATATCAAATAGAGATCAAACGATACAGAAGAAGAAACTATTAGCGTCCTCAGATTCTGATAATTCATCTGATTCTGATTCTGAAACAAGTCATGTTGTTTTCAAAAAGATTAAAAAGAATTTACCAATAAACAATGTAATAGTGGCAAATAACAATAAAGAAAAAGTTGATAGTAATGATTTAAAATTATCCAAAAATGAAGATATAACAAGAGTAGATATATTAAATCAAGAAATAATAGATCAAGATAGAATACGAAAGTCTCAAGAGAAGAGAAAAAATTTAGATGAGGAAGAAACTCCAGATGATGGAATTTATAGAGGTCAATCAAATTATACAACTTATATTAATAAACCAAATAGTATGGATAAAATAGGACCTAAAAAGCAAGCATCAAATGTTAAATCTACAACAATATTTGATTTTCAAAGAGATATTTGTAAAGATTATCAACAAACTGGGTTTTGTGGATTTGGTGATAGTTGTAAATTTTTACATGCAAGAGATGATTTTAAATCTGGTTGGAAATTAAATAAAGATTGGGATATTTCAAATAATAATAAAATTAAAAAGGAAAAAGAATTAGAAAAATTTAAAGATATTCCATTTAAATGTCCAATTTGTAAAAATGATTATAAAAATCCTATAAAGACTTCATGTGATCATTATTTTTGTGAATCTTGCTTTTTAAAAAGATCAAAAAAATCAATTAATTGTTTTATTTGTGGTAAAAATACAAATGGTTCTGCTCTACCTGCAAAAGATTTATTAAAATTATTGAAAGAAAGAGATGATAAACCTATAATAGACAGTACATAAATTACATAAAGCATAATACATAAAAACTAGTTATTGTTCATTAAATTAAATAAGACTCTTCTATATCGTTGATCTAACAAGTTTAAGCATATCAGATTTTAATTCTTGATCTAATACACTTTTAATATCTTTAATTTTATACTGTTCTAATTTTAATTTTTCAACAGTTAATAAATAATCTTCTAAAAATGCAACTTTTTTAGAATATTCAATTAATTCATAATCTTTATCATCATTAACATTAATTTCATTTAAAATTGGTTCTAAAATATTTCCATTATTTAATTGTTCATCATTATTTTCTTCACTATTAAGTTTTGCATATGGTGTTGTAAATTTATTAACCCAAATATAATCAAATTTATTATATTTATAATAATAATTATCAATTATTTTAGTCCAACATCTTAATGATGAATCAAATAGATAAACTTCATTTGAATCTAAATATGCAACTATATTCCCATTAATTAAATCAACATCATTTAAATTTGATTTCATATGAAATTTTTTACTCATATCTTTAA
Organism: Ruyongia namnaoensis; assembly: GCA_030563805.1. Classification (NCBI taxonomy): domain Eukaryota; kingdom Fungi; phylum Ascomycota; class Saccharomycetes; order Phaffomycetales; family Wickerhamomycetaceae; genus Ruyongia; species Ruyongia namnaoensis. The sequence goes on from JAJMKA010000015.1 coordinate 147,492, forward strand.
TCTCTCTTTCAATATTTAAAATTGGTGCTAATGAAATTTTTCCATATAATTTTTTAAATTTTTTTAATTCATAAGTATAAATCATAAAATCATCTGTAACAACTAATAAATAATCATCACGACAAACCATATAAGATATATTATAACCTAATTGAATCTTTGGATATAATAATCTTCCAACTGGTGAAAATATTAATATTGATGCATCATCAGTTGCAATAATCCAATATTTATCATAAATACCTGATATTGAAATAACACGATTTGGTAAAAAATATTCAAATTTTAATTCACCATTTGATAAACATCTTAAAATTGTTGGATTTGATTCTTCATCTTCTTCATCATATTCATCATCAATATTCATTGCTTGTAATGTTGAAAATTTATTCTCTTCAGTTATTGATGATAATTTTTTATAAACTATTGATGTAGCTTCATAATAACTCTTTAATTTAACAATAGAATGTCCAACTGGTTTATACTTCTTACGTGCTGGATATTCAGGTTCTTCCTCTTCATCTTCTTCATAATCTTCAATTTCATCACCCATATCTTCATCATCATTATCATCAGCTGTTGTTCTCTTAACATAATAACCATGAACTGCTGTATGAACACCAAATTTTGGTAATGAATAATTTGTATGTGATAATTGATTAGTTATATTTTTAGATTCTTTAACTTGTTTTGAAACAATTGAAACATTTTTAAATCTATCATTAACTGTCATTGAACTTGATGATGATGAAACTGAAATTAAAGTTGGTGTAACTCTTTTTTTACCATTTTTCATAACAACTGTATTCAATTTCGTTGTTTTATTTATTGGTGCCTTTGGTGAACTCTTTTGTGGTATTAATTGTGGTTTCTTTGATGTTGAGAATAAATCAGATGCATTTGATGAAGGTAATGATGATATATTTGTATTTGTTTGTGATGTTATTGTTGGAGTTGTTGTTATTGTAGCTTTATTCGTTGTTGATATTGGTGCACCTAATGAATTTTTAGAAGAAGAAACATTTTCAATACTTAATAATCTATCCATATGTTTTTCTGTTAAAGTTTTTTGAAATTCAGCTGCTTTATCTTCTAAAATTAATTGACTTTTACTCTCTGGAAAAATCATACTTTCTTTATCAACACCATATCTATTTAAAATTTCATCATTATTCTCTATTGGTACAGGTTTACCTAATTCATCTTTTTCAAAAGAAATTGCAGAAATTGTACCATCTAAAGATGTCATAAATAAAGTTTGACCATCTGGTGTCCAACAAATGTCAGTTATTGGTTTAAATGAAATATCTTCAAAAATAGCTAATGGAGCTGGTGATACTGTACTCCAAACTACTAATCTATTATCTTGACCACCAGTTGCAACAATTGATGATATTTTTTTTTCATCATTTGGTAATTTAATTTCATATAAAACAGGTGAAAATCTTACAACTTCACAAGGACTTTCATGACCAATTAAACTAATATCTGAATCCCAAGAACCTCTATTAATAATAGCTACTGAAGAAACAGGACCATTTTTAGCATTTGGTACAGCAATATATTTACCATCAGGACTCCAAGATAATCTTCTAAAATAAGTTGTTAATGGAGTCTTTTTAAAAGGTTGTAAAACAGTTCTTTCAATTGAAAATGAAATTTCTGAACCTTTTTGATATCTAAAAATTCTAACTGATCTATCATCTGATGAAGTTGCAAAATATTTATTTGCTGGATCAAAAACAACACCTTTAACTAAAGATTGATGAACATCAAATCTTTTAATTTTTTCAAATGTTGAACCATTCCAAATAATAATTGATCTATCTAATCCAACAGTTACTAAAATACTTGAATCTGGAGCCCAAGCCATATCTTGAATATCATTATCATGACCAATACATCTTTTCATAACTGTCCAATGTTCAGTATTATCACCTTCACCAAATGAAGGTCTAATTTCTTCATCTTTTTCCCAAATTAATAAAATTTTATCATCTGAACCTGAAGCAAGAAATCTACCATCAGGACTAAATTTAACAACTGTGACAGCACCTGTATGTCTTGCCATTGAACAAAGTGGTTTACAAATTGATGAATCTTTTGTCAGTTTATCTGATCTATATTTTAATATATCTTGAATTGACCATATTCTAATCTTACCATCAAGCCCACCAGTGGCTAATCGTAGACCATCAGGACTCACTGTTGCAGAATATACTTCATGTTTCCTATGTTCCTCTAAAGTTAAAAGGGGGATGTTAGTTGTTTTGGTTTGGAAGAAAAGAAAACAGATACCTCAAGACAAGAGTATAAACAAATGAAAACTTACCAGTATGATTCAACCAAGGTAGTTTCAATATATACATGATGTATATGAGTTAGAAATGGTTGGTATCTAAGTATAAATATAATTGTTTTTAATGTTTTTGGTGAAAGATCAATAGGAACATTGATTGATTTTTTTTTTTTTTTTTTTTGGAGCAAACGAAAAAAATTGGTGTCATTTTACTATTTTACATTATAATGTTTTTATAAGTGTTTTTATTGTTCATTGTTGTTCATTAAATAAATAAATAAATATACTAAGTAATTAAAGAAATACTATTTCTATCAGTCCATTCTTGTAAAAATTCATTATCATCAATAACATTAAAATTAAAATCATTATCAAAATTATTTTTAAAAAAATTTTTTAATTCATTAATATTAATTGGATTAAATGAATAAATTTTATTTAAAATTTCTTTATTATTAAAAATTAATTCATCAAATTTTTTAAAAATTTCTAATTTAATTAATCTTTTATTTAAATTTAATGAATCGTTATTCTTTAATAATTTTAATCTTGTTTCATTTGATAAAATTTTAAATATTGTAATTAATGATTCAATCATTTCAAATCTTGATCTTTTAGGTTTTAATCCAAATGATTGTAATTTTTGTTTAATCTCTGTTGTCTTTAATTTTTCTAATATTGTTTTAATATCAAGTTCATCATCATCATCAATTTCATTATCACTTGTAATTGGAGTAAAGAATTCTTTTTCCATTAAATCATCATCATTATCATTATCATCACTATTATTCTGATCCATGTCATTAATATATGATGGACTTGAAGGAACTTGAAGAGTTACAATTTTTTTCTTTTTAATTGATCTTGTTATTTCAATTATACTTATATCATTTTCATTTTCACTTTCAGAATCTGAATATATAATTTCATCGTGATTTCTTTTTAAAGTATTCTGTGTTTCATTATTAGGTATAATTTGAAGTTTAATATTTGAATTTAATTGAGGTTTAAGATTAATTAAACCTTTAAATTTAATATTTGATTTAACTATTTCAATTTCTTCTTCATCTTCATCTTGTGAATCATAAACTATTTGAGCACTTGATAATGATCTTTCTTCAACATCAGAAGATTGAGAATAAATTTCTTGACTTATATAAGGACCTTGACCACTTTTTAAATCTTCATAAGGTATTGATTGATCTAAAGTACCTAATTGATCAATCATATTTGAATTTGGAATATATTTATCAATATTTAATTCATTTAAACTTTGAGTTTGTGCAGTACAATAAATTGAATCATCAGAATTTTTATCAATAAGATCATCATCTTCTTTAGAACTATTTATTTCTAAATCATTATTAGAATTTTCAATAATTAAACTTTCAACCGCATCACTTTGAACTATACTACTATTTGATTTTTTTAATAATGATTGAGTTCTTTTAAGTAAAGATTGTGAAATCATATATGATTCTTGAGTTAAATTATTAATTCTTTTAAATTTTGGATAACTTTCATCTTCTTCAATATTAAATTTGCCACCAAAAATTTGTTTTTGACTTTGTGATTGAATATATTCTAATTCATCAATTTCTTTCAAACTTGTATCTTCTTCTTCAATATTACTTTGATCATTATCATTTAATCTTATTATATCTTGAGAACTTATCTGTATTAGAGTTTCATTTAATAAAGAATTCATTTGATGACTAGTTGTATCCAAATCAATGATATCGGCATGATTTGAATTTGAGAGATTATGAGAGTCTGTAGTTGTATCTAGTTCAATGATAGAACCAATAGGACTTGAACATAATACTTCATTGCCTATAGGACTTGACATTGTTTACTGTTTACCTAATTTCTATTTGTTTGTTATTGCTTTCTTTACATAAATTAATTTTGCTGTTTTTCGCGTTTTTTTTTGGTGTTCTTTTTGGGATTTTGAGGTCTACTTGAATTTTGTTGTGGCGTTATCTATTCCATCTACTATAGTATAGTTATGTTATGAAGGTATAGAGTAGTAGTATAGTAGTAGAGTGTAGAAGTAATTCCAATGGTAATACTATATCTATATCTAATACTATATCTAATCTAAAATAACACCACCAATAAAATTTGCCACTGGAATTTAAAAAAAGGAATTATTTCCAAAACACCCAAAAAAATTTAACAGTATAAAAAGAAGCCATCATCCCTTTTATTCCTCTCACAATTTATATCATTAATTATTCTTAATTAACTACCTACAAACTACTACTACAATGTTCCAAATAATCAGCAAATCAATCGTAAAGCAATCTTTCATCAAGTCTTCACAAATCTCAACTCGTTCTTTAATCACTTTATCAAAATTAAATAATCAAGATTGTGATTGTACTTGTAACAGAAAATTTATTATTATGAAGAAAGGTGATGATTGTTCAACTACTGATTGTTCTTGTGGTAATTAGATGTGCTTTACTATATATTCTTCAAAATAATAACAACAATTTCAAGTTAATTAGCAAGTATCATTTTACCTATGGATTATTATAGAATCCCTTATTTGAACCACAACTGCTAAAACAAAATATTGCTGCTTAATCTTTATTCCAATTAGAAGAAATTATTATCACATTTCAAAACAATTCTACTTTATATATTTATTTTTTAAACTCAAATATCTGAACTAATAGTTCTTAAGGAAAATAGGCTTTTTTTTTATATCTTTACAAAAATATATGGGAGGGATTCATTTATATTACTAAAACCTTTTGTAGATAAATGATTTAAAGATGATATTCGTATTAACTACATAAGATTAAAGATGAAAATTCTAAATTCATTCTTCTATATACATAATTTTTTTTTAAATAATCATTAATTTCATTATTCTGAATAGAAAGCTTTACGTAAATCAATAACTTTTTTACCACGATTTAATGAAATTTCTTCTAATGTTTTTTCTTCTGATAATGCTTTAATAACACCTTTAATAACATTCATACTATTTCTTGATTGATAAATTTTACCACCTAAATCTTTAATACCAATTAATTGACAAAGTTCAAAAATATTATGATTAACTCTTAATCCAAAACCTGATGGTTTTCTCTTTAAATGAATTTTACAATCTCTAAATTTAAATGATAAATCTTTTAAAATTGTTCTATTCTCAAATCTTGGAATTTTAATTAAATTTTTAACTGCTAACCAATGACCTCTCTTTATAGCATCTCTCATACCTTCTCTTGATTTACCTTCACCAATACCAATCATACCCTTTTTATCACCAACTGCAACAAGACAATAAAAACCTCTTATTTTACCTTTTGATGTATGATGTGCAACTCTCTTCATAACTAATGGTTTTGCAAATAAACTATTCATATAATTTTCTGATTGATCAGTTGATAATGAAACACCTTTTGAAATTTGTCTTTGTGGTCTTAATCTTTCAAATTTAATTTTTTCTAAATCATAATTTAATGGTTCATGAATTGGATCAGGTTGAATTGGTTTATATGGATCAATTTGTGAAATATCTTTAACTCTTAATAAATCCCAATATTTATCAATTTTGGTTAAATCATCAAATGAATTTGGTAAAAGACTTGAATTAATATCTTGTGTATTTCTTCTAATCTTTCTTTGTTTAAAATCATTTGAATTTATAATTGTTTCACCAATTTTAATACTATTTAAAATATCTTCACTATAATATTTTGATAATTTTTTTAAATGTTGTTCTTTAATCTCTTTAGTAGTTTCAGAATCACCTGGATATTCATGAACTCTAGCAAGACATGTAGATGAGAAATGTCTCACTGTTATAGGAGCTCTCAATGTACGTAGAATAGACATTACTTCTTCAACTTCTTTCTTTAATAACTATTCTACTTCTTTATTTATTTATTAGTTATTTACTTCAACAAATTTTTCTTTTCGACAATTTTTTGAAAAAAAGTGGATTACGTAATCGTTGAGGAGGGTAAATTTTGTTACTTTTATTTACGTGAATTATTTGATAGTTTTAATTAAGAAATTGAAGTAATTATTTGATATACCTTTAATAATAATACTTAAGTTTAGTTGTATAACTTTATTTCACAAAAATATCTTTAAAAACAACAATTTAATTCAAATTTTTGCTTTTAATTTTCAATTTTTTCTTTATAAAAATAATTCTTCCAATAAAAAAAAGAACAACAGATCATTCCTTTCTTTATTATAAACTACTATTAAACAAATTATACAATGTCATTCTTCTCAAATTTATCTAAAACTTTACAATCCAGTATTGAAGAAGGTTACAAAGAGGCCTCTAAATTGACTACTGATTTCACTCCAATTGCTAAAAGAACTGCAAGATTAGTTCAAGAAAAATTAGGTTCAATTCCAAATGAAGATATATCTGAATTACCAAAAGAATATCAATTATTAGAAAAAAGAGTTGATAATTTAAAAATTAGTTATAAAAAAATTCTATCAATTTTATCAACTTATGAAATTGAAAGTTATGATTATCCACCAAATTTAAAAGAATCTGTTAATGATTTATCAAAAACAATTACAGAAAAATTTCATAATTTACAAATGGCAACAACAACTTCTGAAGTTGAAAAAATTTTAAGTGAAGATTCAACAAATAAAGATGATCCAAATTTTATTAATTATTCAAAAATTTTAAATCATGAATTAGCAAAATCTGCAAATTATTCTCATGATTTATTAATATCAAATAATAAAAATAAAGAAGATTCATTTTCAAAAAATTTAAAAATTTTTGCAAATATTCAATATAATATTGGTACAAAGAGATTAAATCAAGATTCTTTAATAATTCAAGAAATTATTAATAAATTAAAAGATTTAATTGAAACAAATTTTTCAAATGTTTCAATAAATAGAAAAAATGTTGAAATTTCAAGATTAAATTTTGATAATTTAAGATATCAAATTAAAATTAATACAAATTCTGAATTAATTGATGGATTACAAGAAAAATTAGATACAGCTGAAGATGAATTTGTTAATACTACAACAATTGCTGTTCAATCAATGAAAAAATTAATTGAACCTGCTGAAGGTATTAATTTATTAATTTTATTTAATAAAATTCAATTAGATTATCATAAATCAGTTGTTCAAGAATTAGAAAATGGTATTAAAGAAATGACAGCTATTCCAATTGAAGATTATGAAATTGAAGAAGATGATGAAGAAGAAGAAGAAGAAACTCCAGTTGCTGATGAAACTCCTGTTGCTGAAACTACTGAAACTACTGCTGAAACTGAAGAAGCTAAATAGATGTATTTCATCTCATTCTTAGTCTTTCATACAATATTTAAGCCATTTTATTCATGTTACAATCTAAACATTTTTTATATTTTTTTAACAATTTTTTTTTTTTTTTGGGAAAAGACTTTTTTTAATTTCTATATTTTTAGACATTAATTATTAGTATTATGATTGGTTTATAGTTCTTATTAGATATTTATGATCAAATTACACATTCATTTATTATTATTTTTTATGATTAAAAATTCTGTCTTGGACGTAGAAGAAAGAAGAAAGATCAAATGGAAAAAAATTACGGTTTAATTCAAAATAAATAGTTTATTAACAATATTACTATTAAAAAAAGGTATATACAAAACTCTAAAGTGTACTTTTCTATATTTTTATATTTGATAAAAAGCAAAAAGAAAGTCATAACATTTTTTAATTAAAAAGCATCTTTTAAAAAACACCAAAAGCACCAACATTAAAACAACAAACAAAAATCAGAAATTAAAAACTCTCTATTATATTAAATTATGATCTTAATGACTTGTACTGCATACTGAACCATTTGCAGGATTAATATTCATAACTTTACTTAATCTTAAAAAGAATATTTCACCAAATGAAAGACCTAAAATAATTGCAAAGAAATAAGTTATAACAAAACTCATAGCTGCCAACATTAATGCATAACCAATCATTGCTGAAACAAAGAATAATATTAATCTTAAAAAATCTCTATAAACATCAACTAATGTAAAATCAAAAAATTTAGCTAAAATACTTCTATTTAATAATTGTCTATTTAAATCAGCTTCACCATTTTGGAAAACATCTTTTGGACTTGAAGTACTTGAAGCTTCATCTTCATCACCAGCTGTACTATTACTATGACGTTCATGAAGGGCCTTTTCTATGATTTCATGTTCTTCTTCAGCAGAGAATTGTGTTGGTTCTTTAAATATTTTTTGTTCAATATAAGCACTAAAAAAACTTAAACCTCTATGAAAGAAAGCTGAAAAGAATAAAACACAAAATATACCAAAAACTGCACCACCACTAGTAGCTTTTAAAGTTTTGAAAACAACTGGATAACCTGAATAATCAGTTGTTAAATATTCATTCATTGACATACTATCCATATCCATTGAACTTGAAGAAGTTGTTGAACTTGACATATCCATTGTTGAAGTAGATGTCGCCATATCCATTGTAGTTGTAGTACTCATATCCATCATCATCTTGACTAATTTTTTTTAAACTTCTAAATATTTGATATAACTTAAATAAAAGTAACTGAATTATTTGATCTATAGGATTAGGAATGAAAGGAAAGAAAGATTTTGATGAATTATTCATTCTTTTTAAACATTTTTCTTTAATTTGCTCGTTTTTATATTGAATTTATCACGAGACCCGAAATATATGGTCTAGTCCCATTTATTTGCTCACTTTCTTGATTTGTGGTCTAGTCCTATTTTGAAGGGGCCTAGTCTATTTTCTTTGGTGTCCAGATGTCACGTGATTTTATTTTTTTAATTTTAATTTAATTATTTATTCCTTCACGTTTCATTTACTTGTATCCTTTTACTACAATTTATATATCTAGAGATTGGGAAAAGAAGTTATTGGAAAGATGGCAGGATCAATTAGCCGTTCCAACATTGACACAACAAAGAATGACAGTGCTTATGAAGAACCTGTTATAGTTGACCTGGAGGATGACACATTAAGAGATTCACATGTGAAAGACAATAGCAATAACAATAACAATGAAGAATATCTTGATCCTGTTGAGAAAAAATCAAGATCGTTTAGTTCAACAAGTATAGCTTCATCTACTTCAAGTGTGACTTCTTCATTTTATATGAATAGTAATTCAAGTAGTAATAATGTTGAAAAATTATCATTTTTAGAATTATTAGATCCATCATCATCAGCTTTCTTTTCAAAAAAATATTATAATACAATGAAAGAAAAATCAATAAATAAAATTAATGATATAAAGAAAAATATAAAACCAGTTGGTCAATCTTCATCAATTTTATTTAAAACTAATTTAAATGAAAAATTAAATAAAGATAATATTTTAAAAGATTTTAAAGAATATGATCAATTAGTTAAACAAAATTTTTTAAAAAAAATTGATAAATTAGATAAAAGAATGAGTACAGTATTTTATGCTTCAAGTACAGAAAAATTATTTTATTCTTGTTCTCTATTCTCAATCTTTTTTGGTGGTTTCTTAATTGGTCAAAAACCTGAATTTTTCCCAACTTATTATTCATTAGTATTTTTAATATTAATGCCAATTAGATTTTATACTTATTTTAAAAAGAAATATCATTATTTTTTAGCTGATCTTTGTTATTACGTTAATATTCTTACACTTTTATTTATTTGGGTATTCCCTTATTCAACTCATCTTTATATTGTTTGTTTTGCTTTTACTTTTGGTACACTTTCATTTGCTGTTATAACATGGAGAAACTCATTAGTTTTACATTCAATTGATAAAACAACTTCTTCATTTATTCATTTAACTCCTCCATTAGTAATGTACGTAATTACACATTTATTACCTTATGAATATAAATTAAAACATTATCCAGGTGCTGCTAAAATTACTCATTGGAATTTTTTTCAAGGTATTATTTGGACAAGTTTTTATTATTTAATTTGGCAATCATTATATCATTATTTTATAACTATTAAAAGAGCTTCAAAAATTAAAGCTGGTCGTGCAACTTCTTTTGAATGGTTAAGAAAATCTTTTGCAAAACAATGGATTGGAAAATTTGTTAATTCATTACCTGATCCTTACCCAGTTGTTGCTTTTACTTTAATTCAATATTTGTATCAATTATCAACAATGTCATTATGTCCTGTTTGGTTTTCAAATAAATATTTAGCTACTGGTTTCATTGTTTTAATAATGATGGTTGCTAATTATAATGGTGCAACTTATTATATTGATTATTATGGTAAAAGATTAGAAAAAGAAGTTACAAAATTACAACAAGAAGTTAAAGATTTACAATTAGAGAATGAACAATTAATTGAAAATGAAAAATCTTCAGGTTAAATTATAACCCAAAATTATGTTATAACTAAATATTCTATTATTTCTTTTGAATTTATTATTATACTATTATTACTTCTATTTATACCCCCTTTTATACTACCAAATATATATGACATGACGATATGAGATAAAACAGTATGCTCTGTGATTTACGTGTAAGTGAGCGAAATCAAATAGTTATGTTCTAAAGCTTTTTCAATCGTTTTGTGATTTGTTAAACCCCATACTAATTAAACAATAAACTTTCCCCTGAATCTTAAAAAATTCGTTTTGTAGAACACTAAAAGGTATTAAATATCTACAAAGTAACTTTTAACGATTAAACTAATATCTAGAAACTCTTTGTATCTCAGTCAGTTCAAATTTAAATAATCATACCTTTTATTAACAAAATTATTGTTCATTTATTAGCGATAACAATTAAGATAACGGGTTAGCAATTATATTTCAAAAATATTTCACTTTTGACCCTTTTGTTTTTAAAAACACATTTAAATATATTTGAATCACTATTTATATTCATATATCTAATCATTTAGGACTATTAACAACACATATTTACCAGAAAAGCTAATCAATTCAACAATTTCTTCAAAAATGTCACAAGAATATTACTCTGATAAAACTACACCATCATCTTCAGATTTTGAATATTTAAGTAGTGATAATGAAACTTTTTCAGAAACTGATACTGATACTGAAGAAGGTTCAAGTTCTGAATCAGAAGAAATAACTGGAGAATCAGGTAGTAGTAGCTCTGAAGTTTCAAGATCCACAACAAATAGTAATATTGATGAACCGTTAGAGATATTCTCTGCAAATAAGAATAAAAATAATGATAATGGTATTATTGAATTGCTTAAGAAATTAACAATTAATAATCAAGTTACTGTTACTACATCTCAAAGTAATCTTGATGAAATTACAAAGGATAGAAGTAAAAATAATGAAACACCAAAAGCTGGTACAAGTTCAAATTCAAATTCAAATTCAGAAGCAATTTCAACTATTGATGATATAATGAAATTATTAAATGATTTAAATATTGATTTATTAGTTAAAGAAATAGTTATAAATAATTCACAAAATCATAAAAGAGTTTCAGATTTAATTAATAAAAATTTACAAAATATTAAAAAATATCCAAATTTTGGTGGTGATTTTATTTGTATTTGTATTACTTGTGCATTTGGTGGTAGAAAGGGAATGCAAAGATATAATAGAAATTTTACAAAACTAAATCTATATAAATCATTAGATCGTATCATTGGTGCTAGAAATCATATGGGTGATATAAATACAACTATTCTTTGTTATTTTGGTCATGTTATTCTATACTATTGGACTTCTTCTGAATCTTCACATATTTTTAGATCAAAATTATGTTCTAAATATGGACAAAGAATTAATAATATAATTGGTAATTTTGATAATATAAGAAAAGAAATTGGTGCTTTAAATTTATGGGAACCAAAAATTACTCCTGTTCATTCATTAACAAAGAAAAGAATTATTGAAGAAATTTCAAAAAAATTTCCTAAAGATGAAGATGAATTTGAAAAAATGATTAATCTATTAGATTTGGATATCTAATAATTGTACTTGGAAAGGTATTATAAAATATAAAAAGGGAAGAATTAGTATTTGGAGTTTTTGTGTCAAATTTGCTATAATAAAATCATGAAGTTTTATAACATTTAGTAGATAACAACCACAAATAATCGATTAAGATAATAGATATCTCTAAAGGGGTAAGAAGATAACAATATTTACACATACACTAGTTATCATCTGTCCTCATCCTTTGTAATGTTAACTATCAGAAATACATCATAGTTATGTTACTATTGACACATCTGCCATTTTTGGAATTATTCTATTGACTGATCTTTTAATACTACGAAATAACAGTAAAATTAATTCTTTCCAATAACTATCTATATAATGACTTCTAAATCTAAACCATACACTGAACTCTTAACTCAATAAACCATCAACATCATCAACATCAATAATAAACCAAAGGGGATTAGTGGTTTTATCGGCTGCTTAAATTAAAAAAAAACCTTCAATAAAAAATATCACCAAATAATTATAAATCATTTATCATCAACCATTTATTCTTATTTATATTTCACACAATCCCTGAATTTTATTTGATTGAGTTAATTGACCTTCATACAGTTCATACAAAAATGGTTGCCTCAAATTATTTAAAGACCTTCCTTGCTCGTCGTACTCAATACGCTCTTAAAAACACTTTCCCTCCACAAACAAATATTAATGATGTTCAATCACTTGTTCAACAAATCGTTAAATCAACACCAACTTCATTCAACTCTCAAACTATCCGTGCACTAATCTTAACAGGTAAGACTCATCATTCAGTTTGGGATCAAGTAGTTAAAGCAATTCCTGATGCAAAGAGCCAAAAAAGACCAATCTCTGCAAGAGATGAAGCAATTGGTTCAATTATCTTCTTTGATGATATGGCTAAGATCAAAGAAATGCAAACAAACTTCCCAGGTTATAAAGATTATTTCCCAGTCTTTGCAACCACTTCAAATGGTGGTGCTCAAATCACTACTTGGGCTGCAATTGGTGAATTAGGTTTAGGTGGTCATTTACAACATTATAATGGTTATATTCAAAAGGCTTTAGAAGGTAAAATTCCTGAAGATTGGTCTGTTCAAGCTCAATTAGTCTTTGGTACTCCAATTGCTGAACCTGGTGAAAAGACTTTTATTGAAAATAAAGTTGAAATCTTAGATTAAGTGTAAGATTTAAAAAAATGTGTCTATGTATTATTCTCTGAGATATATGAGAAATTTGATCTATATAATAAGTAATAAATGAATTAAAGATCTATAATAATAGTAGTTAAGATCGATCATACAAGAAACAAACGATTGATTTAAATAATAATAACATAAATTAGTATGATTATATACATGAGAAAAAAATGATCATATAAATGCTAAAAAAATGTGGTATAATAATTTTGGTATAGTAATAAAACAAAACACTTCAAACAATATTAACAACGATTAAATAAATAAACCTTTCTTCTCCACCTTTTTCATGAAAAACGTATTATAAAATAAAATTAATTAAAAATAAAATAAAAAAAACTTAAAACTTAAACTTAAACCTAGAATTAAAAAATATTAGATTAATGGAAATCTTCTAAAGTGATACTTGATCTTTCACACATTTGTCTAAAGATACCAGCTTCATTATTAAACAAATTCAATGGTGTATCAAATTCTTCAATTTGACCTTGCTCTAAAACTAAAATCTTATCATAAGTTAAAATTGTTTTTAATCTATGAGCAATACATAAAATTGTACAATGACTAAATTCATTAATAATAGTATTTTGAATTTTTGCATCTGTTTCATAATCAACTGATGATGTAGCTTCATCTAAAATTAAAATCTTTGAATCACGAACTAAAGCTCTAGCTAATGCTAATAATTGTCTTTCACCTAATGAGAAATTTGCACCATCATCTTCAACCATTTGTTCTAAATGGAATTTATGACTATTTTTATCAGATTTATTAACTTTACTTATATCATCAATTAAATCTGATCTTCTTAAAGCATCCCATAATTGATCATCAGTATTTTGATTAAATGGATCTAAATTCTTTCTAATACTACCTTGGAATAAAACTGGATCTTGTGGAATAATTGATAATTTAGATCTTAAAGTATTTAAACCTAATTTTGAAATATCAATATCATCAATAATAACCTTACCTTGATCTAATTCATTAATTCTATATAATGCAGTCATAATAGATGATTTACCAGCACCAGTTCTACCACAAATACCAATTTTTTCACCAGCATTAACTTTAAAATTTAAATTCTTTAAAACTAATGGTAATTCTTCTCTATATCTTAAAGCAACATTTTCAAAATTAATGATACCAGTTTGTGGCCATTCAGGAGCTGGAACAGTTTCAGAAATTCTATATGGTGCTTCTTGAATCAATTTATTAGCATAGAAATCTAATCTTTCAACAGAATTCATTTCATTTTCAACTTGGGTATAAGATCTTAAAATTAATGATAATAAACCAGCACAGTTAATAACATAAGAAACTAATAAACCTGATGAAGCTGCATTAATATGGAATTGTCTTGTGACTGATAAAAATCCAATAATTAAAGCTAATGAACAAGCTACTAAATCTAAATGAACAGCAATCCATCTTTGATTTGAAATAGCTATAAAATATGCTTCATTCATTTCATCAATCAATTTATAATTTTTATCTAAAAATCTTTGATTAGCACCATATGCCTTAATAGTATTCATACCTGATAAAACTTCATTATAGTTATTGTAAACAAATGATCTCTTAACAGCTTCTAATCTCTTGACTTCTCTTGCTGATGATTGATAATAATTAGCAAATCCAATAAATAAAATAACTAATGGTGGAACTGCAATTGCAAACCATGGTAAATAAATAATACAAAGAATTAAAGTACCAACAATAATACCAGCTGGATGTAAAAACAATCTAATTTGTTCACCAGTTTCATTATCTAAGGCATCAGTATCTTTAGTAAATCTGTTTAAAATTCTACCTAATGGAGTAGTATCTAAGAATGACATTGGAGTATGAAGAACTCTTTTAACAGCAGCAATATTTAAATCTTTGGCAGCTTTAGTACTTAAATAACAAAGAACTAAAAATTCAAATGCAACAAATACAATTGAAAGAACAGTAAACATTGCATAAAGACCCATATAGAAACTTGAATTCCTATGAAATTTTTCACTAACCCAAAATGATAACCAAACATTTGAGAAAAGTGTAGTAAAAACATCAATTACTAATAAAATCAAAATTAATGGAACAATTGATTTACCAAAGATACCTTGACCAGCTTTAATATAAGCTAAATAAACAGATAATGAAATACCATTAACAGCTCTTTCTTCTGCACTAATAATAACACCATCACCTGATTCTTCAGTATCTTCAACTTTAGTAATTCTTTTTTCTAAATTTTGAATATCATTTGCAATATCATGAGTTGGATCTTTTTCAGAAACTTCTTCTTCATCTTCTTCATCTTCCTTTTTCTTTGAAGAGAATTCCATTAATGATACAAAACCAGCATGTTTCTTTAATTCTTCAACAGTACCAATATTAATTGTACCATCACCATTTAAGAAAATGACTCTATCAGCAGCTTCAATTAATGATAATTGATGTGTGGCTAAGATTCTAGTTTTATCACCTAATAATCCAACTAAACAATTATCCATAATATGTTTACCAACTCTTGCATCAACAGCACTTAAGACATCATCTAATAAAATGATATCTTTATTGGCATAAACTGCTCTAGCTAAATTGATTCTTGCCTTTTGACCACCAGAAAGAGTGATACCACGTTCACCAATTTCTGTTCTATCACCAGCAGAGAATTGTTTTAAATCATCTAATAATGAACAACATTCTAATACTTTATCATATTTATCTTGAACATATTCTGAACCAAATAAAATATTTTCACGAACAGTTTCATTTTGAACCCATGGTTGACCACATAATAATAAAGAACCCTTTTTAGCTAATTTACCATCAACTCTTTTCATAAAACCTGATAATGCAGCTAATAATGAAGATTTACCTGAACCAATGGCACCAGTAATAATAATGAATTCACCCTTTTTGATATCAATATTAATATTTTTAAAACCTTCAAAAGTAACTTTTTCTTCATCATCATCACTAGTTAAACCTTCTTTATTTGTTGTTGTTGCAGTATTTGTATCATTGATATGAGAATCATCAGTATCTTTTGAATCAGAAAGAGTTGATAAAGAATCGACATTTTCTTCATCGTCTTTCTTTTTATTCTTATTCTTTTTATCTTTCTTTTTATTTTTGGATTCTTCTTCATCATCATCATCTTCAAAAACTTCCCATTCAAAAGAAGCATTTTCTAATTTTAAAGAAACATCATCTTGTAATAAAACATCTTGATCGAATTCTTGTTTATTTTCATCAATTTCAGAACTTTGTAAGAAATCACGAACTCTATTTAAACCAACCATTGCATCAGAACCTGTAGCTAGAGCTAATGGTAACATTAAAACTTGTTGAGATAAAACAGAGAACAAACTTAAAGAACTAAAAATTGGACCTGCACCTTTTGAACTATTAACAGCGTATAAAACTAAGAAAGCAACCATTGAAGTAAATGATGGTAAACCAATAGCAAAAGCTGTTAAGAAATTTCTAATAACTTGCATTCTAAAAATAATTGCAACTTCTTTATCTCTTTGTTCAATAATTAATTTTTCATAAGCATCTTCCCAAGAATAAAATTTTATAGTTTTCATTGAATTTAAAATTTCTCTCATTAATTCAACTCTTTTATCAGTATATTGATTAGCAGAACGACGTAAAGCAACTAAAGGTTTTGTTAAAGCACCAATAAATAAAATTGATAATACAAAAACACCAATACCTGCAAGAGCACTAGCACCAATATTAACGATTAATAAAGCAATTGAAATAGCAACAGGGATTGGGAAAGTGATTGCAAAAGGTTGAAAACCAATAGCTAAATCAATTCTTGAAAGATCAGTACCTAAAAGAGAAGTTAAAGCACCACTTGTAAATTTATGTTTAGTTTTAGAATCAGCTTTAAAAGCTTTTTGTAAAAGAGCAGTTGTTAAAACAGCTTTTGATTGAGCACCAGTTGTTATTGAATTATGTAAAAAATGATTAATTAAAATACCATTAGTAACTAAGATTGCAGAAACACCAATAACATAACCAGCACCTTTATTGATTGGTAAACTTGCATCAACTGATTTTTCTTCAACAAAATTAACCAAAGCTTTAATTAATAAAGGATTTAAAACCATTGCAACATCTGAACAAACTTTACAAAGAACACTAACAGCGTATTGAAATCTAAAAGTTAATAATAAAGCATGAACAATTGATAATTTTGGATAAGGAGTATTTTTTAATTCTTCATCAGTTAAATTTGGATTTTCCTTTTTTAATTTCTTTCTTTGTTTTTCAACAATATTATTTAAATTTTTAATAAAATCATTATAATTTTTTTCAACTTTTAAATCACCTTCAAGATAGTATAAATCATTTGAAGTTAAAGTTCTTTTATAACCAACATTCATTAATGGGATTAACCACCAAAACATCATTCTTGAAAGTGGGTTTGCCTTTCTTCTTGGGAAAGGTTTTCTATCTTCATCTTTGGGTATTGGAGGAACTTTTTTAGTTAATAATGGAGTTAATAATCTCTTTTGTAATTTTAAATCATGTTCTTGTTCAAATCTTTTTTCAACATCAGCAGATAATTCTTTATTAGAAGATGACATTATGAATGCAAATAAAAATGTTAAATGTATAAGCTTTATAAATATATCTCTTGAAAATTTCACTCTCTGCCTATAAACTTTTGATATTTAGAGATGGAAGTGGAGACTAGAATAACTGTTTTTTGGTAATGATGAGTGCAAAACAAGTATGAGAAAGAGTAAACCTTTTTTGATAACTTGAAGTGAACCAAATGAATAAATTATAAATGCAACTGTAGAAACAAGGACCAGGATGGCAAATTTTGTTGATAGGCTGGCTTGTTCAATAAATAAATAGATATAAAATAAAGTTTCTTTAGCAAGATCTCTGTGGGAAATGACAATTGAAGAGCAAATTAAAGGAGGTTGAATGGATAGGATGATAGTAGGTAGATAGAGCAAATAGGAAAGTAGATATATAGTCAAATATATATAATTAGAATAGAAGAAATTTATTAACCGCCTTTAAAGTAAAATTAAGCAAATAAGAAGGAAATAGTTTTTTTGTTTTTTGAATTTTGGAGTTTTCTTTTTTTTTTTTTTTTTTTTTTTGCGAATTTTTAAAAATTTACAACTTTTTAATAAAATCTGTTAATTCCAGTAAAGGCGATGTCTCCGGAGTGTTAACAGCGTTGTAAACCCGTTGCTTACTGTTTACTTGAGTTTGTGGAGATGGTTAAGCAGTTATGTAGTGTTACGTTATTGTTATGTATTTTGTTAATAGGCTTTCACTCACACTTTCACAGTTCTTTAAAATTTAAAAAAAGCGTTGATTACAGTGAAAATATTTGTCAAATAACTGGGTGTATTTACAATCTAATAACAGATGTTGAGTTTAATAGAGTAACTTGATGAGAATTTGTTGGTAAATTTTAACTGTTTGCTCGGATTTGCGAAGTACGAACAACAAATAACCTTAAATAGACATACAAATTACTCAACCACTGACCACATATTTATTATTTACTATGGATTATGGAATATGGATTATGGTGGATTGATGAACCATCAACAAGAAATTTCTCTTGTTACCTTCTAAGTTCTAGTTCTTGGATATTTCTTGGTGCTACTACAGTTAAGACAATTAGCAGCTAAGCATCCTACGTAAACAAAATTATGACAGAAATTATACAGGGTTAAATGAATTTTTCTGGTAATTTGAAATTTTTTTTACACTCTTTTTTGGCTTAATTTTCCAGCTATTAGTTCGGAGATTATACGGCTTTAATATTAATTAAGTTATCTTTAAGATCTATGCTTGGTAGTTTTCAATATGAAGTTAATGTTAATGAAGATAATTATTGAACAAACTGATATAATTATGGAATCAATCCTGATTATTTTCTACTCAAAGTTAGGGCAACTTTATAAGAAGCTACGAAGCCAAACAAATTTTTCTAATTTTGATAATGATTCAAATAGAATCTATGTTATGTTATATTCTGTTAATCTTTGTAGGTCTATACTTTATAGCTTTATAAACTATAGCATTGATGATAGATGATAGATAATATGAGTGATATATAATTAGATCTTTAGGGGAAGAACGATATATCCAACTTGTGAAAGATCTTTTTAGTGATAATCACAAGAGTTTCTTCAAACATCAAATTACAGTTTCATTAAAGTTTTGACCCTAGTGTAAAAGCTTACACCCTTAATATATATCATATATCTTTGTAGGCCCGATATCACAAGGAATACAACTAGTTACAACAAATATATATACTTGACCTTCATTCTTCAAATAACTACTAGTCTGCCACAAACTACAAATCATATTTTTCAAGTTAGTGTCAAGTGATCAGTTCAAGAGAAAGAAAAGAATTGACACCCCTATTATATCATTCAAAATATTCTAGGTAATCCAAAGCGCTTAACCAAATGGACTCTATTCTATAAGTAACATCAACTACTAACCTACTAATAAGTAATAACTAATAACTAATAACTAATAGTAAATGCTAAAAAGAAAAGTCCGCTCACGTGACAAATGTCCGGGTTGTGAAAAATTGTGGCGGCCTAAAATTTCCAGAAAAAAAAAAAAAAATACACCACATCAAAAAAAAAAGTTATATAAAAGAAAATACAAATACTTTAAAGAGAAATTTTGAAGAATACCACAGTATATTTCATAAATAAAAGGTGGTTTAAAAGAAAATTTAGAAAACTACGTATAAATAATATATTAGAATTAAGAAAAAAAGCAACCTTCTGTTCTTCTATATATATTCATACTTGATTTCCTTTTTTTTAAAGTTATCTTACTACCTTTATTGATACCTTTTTTTTGTCACAGTTTTAATAAAGAAAAGGAAGAAAAACTATGGATTTAAGAAAGAGTTGTATCGATACTTCTGGTTCTAATGCTAGTAATAAAGGTGTTGCCACTCAAGAGAATGATTCTTCAGCTTTATTAGATGAAGAAGAAGTGACGGTTTTAACCACAACTGATAATTTAAATAAAAATTCATCAAATTCATTAAATACTGCTCATTCAATTCCAATTATTGATAATTATCATAAATATTGTTATAGACATAATCCAGAAGTTCATTGTAATAAAAAATCAGATTTAAATAAATTAGTTGAAATTCAATCAAATTTAGAAAAATTACCTTTAAAAGATCAACAATCAATTAATAGTATTTGGTCAACTTTTGCAAATGCTCCATTTTCTCAAAGAAATTTAATATTACAAGGTATTTTAACTCAATGTTGCTTCCCTCAATTATCTTTTGTTTCTCAAGAAATTTCAACTTTAATTAGAATTGATTTTATTTCAACTTTACCAATTGAATTAAGTTTAAAAATTTTATGTTATCTTGATTGTGCTTCACTTTGTAATGCTGCTCAAGTTTCAAGATCTTGGAAAAAATTAGCTGATGATGATAGAGTTTGGCATCATATGTGTGAACAACATATTGATAGAAAATGTCCAAATTGTGGTTGGGGTTTACCATTAATGCATATGAAAAGAGCTAGAGAAATTGTTGATTATAATGATAACAATAACAATAATCCTCAACAATTACAAAATATTCAAGATGGTGTTATCGTTGATTCAGATAATGATTCAGTCATTAGTTCAAGAAGTTGTCCAATTACAAACTCAAATAATCCAAATATTAGAAAAAGAAGAAGATTATCAAATGATAGTCATAATGCTCAATTAGCTAAAAAGAAATCTTGGAAAACTGTTTATAGTGAACGTTATCAAGTTGAAAAAAATTGGAGAAAAGGTATATTTAAATTAACTGAATTTCAAGCTCATAATGATGGAGTTTTAGCTTTAAATTATAATCATCAATTTTTATTTACTGCTTCATATGATAAAACTGTTAAAATTTGGAATGTTAAAACTGGTAAACATATAAGAACTTTATCAAGTCATACAGAAGGTGTTAAAACTCTTGCATTTGATGATAAAAAATTAATTACTGGTTCAATGGATAATACTATAAAAGTTTGGAATTATCATACAGGTCAATGTATTTCAACTTATAGAGGTCATACAGATACTGTTCAAAGTGTTGATTTTTATAAAAAATTTATTGTTAGTGGTTCAGCTGATAGAACTATAAAATTATGGAATATTGAAAATAGAACTTGTCATGCAATGAGAGGTCATACAGAAGGTGTTAATAGTGTTAAAATTCATGCACCTTCATTAACTGCTTTTAGTGGTTCTGATGATACAACTATTAGAATGTGGGATTTAAAAACTTTACAATGTGTTAAAATCTTTAAAGGTCATATTGGTGAAGTTTCAAAAGTTATTCCTTTGATTCTTGCTGATGATTATGATTTAGAAACTGATGAAGTTGAAGAAGAAGAAAATGGTTCAATTCATGTCTTGGATGGTCAAGCTGGTGATGAACAACAACAAGACCAGCAACAAGCTGAAGAAGAGGAAGAAGAAGCTCAAGATGAAGATGATGATTCTGTTGGAATTGATTATAGTGATCCAGATAGAAAATATCCAAGATATTTATTAACAGCATCACTTGATAATACTATTAAATTATGGGATGTTAAAACAGGTAAATGTATTAGAACTCAATTTGGTCATGTTGAAGGTATTTGGGATATTAGTGCAGATACTTTTAGAATCGTTAGTGGTGGTCATGATAGAGTTGTTAAAATTTGGGATTTACAAAGTGGTAAATGTATGCAAACATTTTCTGCAGGTACTGCCCCAATCATGTCAGTTGGTTTAGGTGATTCTAATTTCATTAGTGGTGATGAATTAGGTATGATTAAAATGTTTAATTTTGATAATTTCTGTACTACTAATTCTTCTTGTTCAAAATAATTAATTGTTTTTCTGGTTAAAATCATTATTTATTCTTCCTTCCTCTTCAATTCTTCAATTAGCTATTAATCTGGTTTTACTTTTCTTTTTTGTTTTGTTTTTTATTTACTCTTTTTTTATTATTGGTTATTGGTTAGACTTTATAAAGCTATCACTAATTAGCTAGTCGTTAATTATTACTATTATTATTATTATTATTTTATTTTTGTCAATTAAATCTGGTGTTGATTGTTCTTATGTCTTTTTTTTTTCTGTGCTACTATCTATCTATTATTATTCTCCTTGTTATATTATTACCTTTTATTAAGAACATTGCTTACTTCTATTGCTATCACACATGCTTTTCTTGCTTTTTTTTTATTTACTGTTATTACTTGTGTTATACCAAAAATTACTGGATTTTTTTGTTAATTCTTTTGTTGTTTACATTTTTTAATCAAAATCTAACCATTAGTAAGTTATACTGCTATTATATTTATACAAACTACTACTTTATTACATATATTTAAGTTAAGTCCTTTATGTTTATTCTTTGTAGTAGATAAAATTAAATGCAGCAATTTCTACAGATTTTCTTAATGTGGAATAAATGTTTAATAAAATATGGAAAACAAAATGATGGTATGGGTATATAATTCAATCTCATAAAATATTTACGGTTTTTTGTGTTTTAAAATATATGTTTATATGCTATGGTTAACTTTTTATTTTGATTTTAGAGTTTAGGATTTAGGATTTAGGATAGTATTTAGGATTTATCCTAATTGATTTTAGTTTTTAGGAGTTAGGATTTAGCCTATTGAATGTTGTTTTTTGAAATTGTTTATAGATCTTCTCTTTATTTGATTTTAACTTCAAGACTCTTTCTATAATTTAAATCTTTTCTCTTAACACGATTATATAATAGAACATCTTTATCTAAGACAAAATCAACAATAACCATAGTCCAAGATTTATGGAATGGTAAATCTTTATAAAATTCATTAGCTATTTCATTTAATTTAAATAATTTTGACCAAGCAACATAAGGGAAATCATGATGTTCATTATGTAACCCAACATTCCAAGTAAAAAAATTTAAAATTCCATAATATGAATAAGTTTCAACAGGTGGTATATCTTGATTTTCTCTATAATTATCAGGTGGATTAAAGACATAATGTTCAGCAATAAAATGACCTGAACATGGATGTAATGAACCTGCTAAAAATGAACTAAAGACAAAATATAAAAGACTATTCCAACCCCAATTTGTAACCATTAAATAATCAATAAAAATTTGGAAAATAACATTAATTAAATGAATATAAGTAAATTTAATTTGAGTTATAAACATTGGTCTTAAAGCATAAAAAAAGATTTGAAAAGTTGCAAAGAATGATTTACCTAAAATATTTGATAAAACAAAAGCTTCATAATAAGTTGGAATATCAGTATCATAAACTTCATTGCCCATGAATTTATGATGTAATTGATGATAAGGACCAAAAGATGCAGAATAAGGTATACCAATTGGAATATTTGTAAATATTGCCATTAATTTATTATAAATTGGTTTTTTAAAAGCTAAATTATGACAAAGTTCATGAATAGCTAAAAAACAATTTTGATTTGCAGTTGCACCAATTATGTAACTTATTAAAAAAAATTTCCAAGTGAAAAAACTAGTATTTCTTAAATAATAAGCTATTGATAATTGTAATGATACAACACCAATAATAATATATTTTGTTAATGGTTCAGGTCCACATAATTTTGTAACTTCTGGATATTTTGCTAAGATTAATTTTCTTCTAATTGTATGTGGTTCAGACTTATCAGTCCAATAGAAATCATTTAGTTGTTTGATTGGAGAATCTGATGCAGGTGGTTGGATATAGATTGGTTCATTTGGATTCTTTCTATGAGTTATTGTTGTCATTGTAAGATCTGTGAATTCTTATAGATCTATTTGTTTTAGGGTTAATCTGAAAAACTTTTTTATTGGGAGATGAGGGTATATTTTGGGATAAAAAATGAAGGTATAGACTTTTGTTGAAATAAAATATGAGAAGTACCTTATAGTCTTATGATATAGAAGGTATAAATTTGAAATAAATGAAATAAATAAAAATAAACGAATCACGAAACACGAATTCTAATTTTGTAATTTTAGATTTGAGTGTGAATAAGATGGAATTTTTTGAAGAGATATCTTTTTGTGCAAATATAACTGGAATGAAACCCTCTTGTAAAATAGATCTAATGTAACAACAAACTTGGATAAATATAAAGTAAAATAAAGTAAAAACACATGTATAAATTAAATTTTAAAGCCCAAAATGATGTGATTCGTTTAAAAAAAAATCTCAAGACTTTTCACGTGACTTTCACGTGACTTTTCATTAAAATTTCTAATAAAATCAGCTGTTGCCATTTTTTAAAGCGATAAAGCCTGTAGTTTGAAGATATAGATACATAAATACAAGTACTATCCCATATAAACTCTACAACTATCTAAACAACACATAAACAACACAAACGCCAAATTCTGAACTAAAAAGACACACCAAACTCAAAACCCAAACACCTCAAAATGACCAATGACCAAAAAAAAAAAAAAAATGGGTTCATAAAAAAATCCAAAAATTCACCCTTAAAAAGATAAAAAAGAAATCCCAAAGAAACTTTTAGAAAACATCAAAAACAATTCATTATAACAGTACTTTAAAAGGTGTAATCTCTTTTGATCTATTGTTAACTCTACTTATACTCTACTGCTAGTCCTCACTGTCCAATTCACAAACTTCCAACAGCTTCCGTTATCCTCAAGTGACCTTAATTTGTGATTGTGTTTATTTTTGCCCCCTTCTTTTTGTCATCACTTTTTACTCATCAATAAAAGATTAGAAGGAACTACAATTTTACAATCCAAAACCAATATTAATCTTATAAACGATCTCAATAAAAGAATTCAATAACAAATCTTCATCTTTATCTATATTCAACAAAAAATACAATAACAATAAGATACGAGAAAAATGATAAGAAATACAAGTTCAAAATTATTAAAGAATCAAAATAATATCCAAAAATCAATCTTTACCATATCAAAAAGATTCAAATCAAATTCATCATCTTCATCATGCACAGCCAATCAAAATATACCAGACACTGAAGAAGATCATCAACTTAAATCATTTTTGATCCCACCTCTTATAACAACTGTTCAACCTTTAAGTAATGTTATATTTGATGGTTATAAATCTTATTTACCTCCAAAACCTTCCAATAATTCAAATCTATTCAACTCTAAAATCTATTCCTCTTCAAACTCTGCATTCCGTGATTCTTCATCATCTTCAAATAGATCAAATAAAAAAGTTGATCCATTACAAGGTATACCTATTGATTTATATAGAGCTTTAGTTCATAAAGAATTTAGTGCTGCTCCATTACAAAAATTAAAATATAATCCAGATTTTGATTTAGCATTTAATGAACATTTGAAAAAGATTAAAAAGGAAAAGAATCATTTAGCTCATTTAAAGAAAATTCCAACTGATGCTTTAGATTTCTTAATGGGTTATAATAATACTGGTAATTAATTGAAAGATACCTATTTTTATTATTTATTCTACCTCTCTTTTTTGATGAATTAATGACCTGGGATTTTTATCTAATAATTATTTCAATTTAATGTGTGAATAATTATTATTAAATAATTTTACTACAACTACTCTTTTTTTTTAATTGGTGCTACTATAACTTTCTCTATTTTTTCTTTTTTTCTACTATATGATCAGTGATACTTTGATTGATCTCTTTTGTTATTTGTTTGCTTTTTTGTATTTTAATCATATAAACAAAATATTTTGATCATCCCCTTTTCTTACTTTCATTTCATTTCTTTGACCTTTTTTTATTCTTTTGCAATATCATATCAATAATATTAATAATTTCCTATACAATTTATATGAAAACTACACTTTTAACAACTCTATAATTATTATATTCATACTTTTTTAAATAAATATCAGGAAATATTTTTAAACCCCTTATCTTGTAGTTTCTACAAATCTTAATTCCCCAAAAATATTGATGGTATATATTATTATTATTCACACATATAGACATTTGAAAACCCAGTATATCATTTCTCTAACTCTTATTATACAATTAAAAAAGGAAAGAACACACACAAAAAAATTAAGACAACATTATAAATAAAAAAAGACGCTAGAAACATTCAATAATTCACATTGCATATTTTCTAGTATAATATCTAATCAAACCATTATACCCCTTGATATCACCTTCTTTCAATAAATTCGATATATCTATATTCAAAGGACTATTAGGTTCAGGATCTTGTAATAATAAATTAATTGCTAAAACTGTTGATAATAAATTCCAAGCTGGTGTCCATTGATTTTGTAAAATATCAATACAAATTTCTCCAGTTTTAAAATTAACATTTGGATGACATATTCTATTCTTGAACTTCATCTTTGGTGGTGATATTGGATAATTTGAAGGTATATTAATTTCAATTTCCCAAATTCCATCTTTATAAGGAGATTCTTTATTCCCCTTTATTTTACATTTCCAATTAAATAAATCATTTAATGGTTCCAACAATAAAATGTTTCTATACTCATCATTTTTACCTAATTCACTCTGTACTTTACTGTACTCTTGCATCAATCTCTTAGTAGCCATATTTTACTTCTCTGATGTGGGTTTTAACTGGTCTTGTGGTGGTTTTATCTATCGTTTTTTAGTTTACAAGAATGTCATCTTTCTAAAAAAAAAATAAAAACGCCAAAATTTAAAAAATTGGTGTTCTGCCATTTTAAAGAAATTTCGCGTGTCAATAAGAGGTATAGAGATTTCTTCCTTCTTACGTTCATTATAAGAATAAAATAAGCATTCTTTTCTTCAATAATCTTCATAAATACCAAAATCTACAAGTTTAAAATCTAATAATTCACCATTTTCTTCATCTACTTTCATTATCCATCTTTAAAACGAAAATTTTCTAAATCCCCCAGATCGATTTCAAAAAATTTATGACAGAATAAAATTGGTTTTCTTTCCCTTTTATTAACAAAACTTCATTAAATTCATCTTTAAGTTATAATAGTAATGTGTCAGACTCGTTGGAGACATTATACTGGTCCTTCATACCATAAAAGAAAGGCATTGGGTGATATTACAACTTCAAAAGTCAACAAATTGCCACCATTACACAGAGGTGAGAGATCAAAAAATTCTAATTCAAATTCAATTGACCTGAATCTAATAACAAATATACAACAATTATCAAATGCAACAAACACATATCATAATGTCCAAGTATATGAACATCAGTTAGATCTAATGAATAATACAACTACAGAAGTTTCAATTTTCACTGAACCAGCAACAGATGCAGAAGAATCAACAACTAATTTAGATGAAGATGATTTCAGTGGCAAAAATAAGGAATGGATTTGGACTGATCAAATGAAGAATGAATTAATTAGATTTATCATTAATTTACCAGACTTCTGTGATATAGATGAACAACTCTATTTATGTGATGATTCATTGGAACAAGTTTCGCAATTGATGTCAGAAGGATTTCCATCCCTTAAGTCAAGATTCACTAAGCGGTTAATTGAAGAAGAGTTTAATTTAATAAAGAAAGAGTTGAAAGAAGACTATTTACCATTATCTATGAATAATAGTGTTGTTTTTGATAAAAACATGAAACACTTTGTTGATTTAAACATTTTAAATACTGCTGGACTTCTGCAAGAAAGTAAATTATTTACTGGTGATAAAACTTATTTAGTTAAATTAGAACAGTGGATGAATACAAAAGGAATTAACCTTCATTCAAAAGTTAAAAAGGAAATCAAACCTCATAAAGTTAGAAACTATATATTCGTTTTAGACAAGAGAGTTAAAGAGTTAGAAGAATATACTTTTGACTTCAATAGAGTCATCTTTGAACAAAGAAAGAAAGATATTGAAAAAATGTTAAATGATAATATAAATATCAAAAAACTATTTGATTTCTTTTTAGATGATCAAACACCTCAATTTGAAAAGAGAACTGAAGTATTGATTGAATTATTTCAAATTTTTAAATTAGAAACAAATGATCATAAAGTTTTAGAATTAAAAATTATACTGGAATGGATTGGTTCTCATACAGGTTTTACAAAAGAAACTAAGATAATGTTTTTAAAGAGCATATACAAAAAATGGATGGAAATTAAATCTAAATATTATGATGTTTAGGATTTTTGGAAAAGTTTAAATACTTGATTGTGGTAATATGATACATGGGAGCTGATATGAAATAGCTAATTAATATACATATAAAATCAAAATCAAAATTCAAGTGTTATAGATTAAAAATAAATTATAAATAGAATTATTCTCAAATTTTTGAAAAAGTAATATTATGCTTCCTGATAATATAAAATAGGATCAATAACTCTTTTTCTAAGATATTCAAAATCTAGCTCCTTATAATATTCTAAACGATTTTTCAGACTATTCTTTATTTGCTTATTCTTAAGTTCAGATAAACATTCTTTCCATTCTTTTCTTCCATAGTCTTCAGAAAGACCAAAATCTAAGAGTTTGAAATCACTTAGTTGACCAGTTTCTTCATTGATTTTCACCATTATATTATCAAGCTTTAAATCTTTATGAACAATATTGTTTTCATGTAATAAACATAATACTCTTAAAAGTTCACCTTCTAAATGTCTAGCTAATGTCTTTCTCTTTTCGACATCTTTACCAATGGTTGATTTCCAACAATCTGGATCATTTAATGTTTTAAAACCTTTTATACTTAAATCTTCTAATATTATGAAAAAACCTTCAACATTATTGACCAAATCTGACCTATTCATTAATTCATCTTTGTAAAATTCAATTTTTTCCATAATATCTTCTGTCATATAAGAATATCCATAACCAATTACTTTTGGTATATGTTTTTTCAGGTTTTTTAAACAGGATGAAGTTATTATTTTATTATAAACCAGCATTTCGTTTATAAAACGATTTAAATTTCCAAAAAATGATTTATTGGTAGTATATTCATGTCTGCTTTTGCTTCTAATGGTATCATAAACTTTGATTATTGTTTGTTCAGTGTGATTTTTGATTACACAGGATAATCTTTCACCTTCTTTACCACCAGTAATAATTGAAATATTAATATCTTCACTAAACAACAACTTAGATTCTAAAACTTGGAATTCTAAACCCCATTCATGATCTTCTTTTAATCTAATGATTTGATTGAATTTTTTTAAACATTTTTCATTTGACTTATGTCCTTTAATAGATCTTTCATAATTGATACCTAATTCATCCATATCAACACCTCTTGAAATTAATGTATTAAATACTTCATCTCTTTTATTCAACTGATCAGGATCAATAGAGTCAAGTGAATCAATCATTAAATTATAAAACATCAGTCTATTAAATAACCGTAAAAATTTTATAATATCAAATTTTACTTCAGGTGAAGCAACATCATTCAAATTGACCAATTTATTAACTAGGTTTGTTTTATCACAAGGTCCAATAGTAGTCTCTAGTTCTTTATATTCTTTATAACATTCCTCTAAGAATTGAACTAAATTTAATCCAATAGGTTGAACAAATTTTTTTTCTTCTTCAGTAAAAATTTTATCATTATGATTTAATATCATCATTATTTTAACGTTCTTAAATATATAGAAAGATCTTCCAGATCCATCTATAATGGTATCCAATTCTTTCATAAAATTGTCAACTTTATTCCAGTCAAAACTAACAAAGAACGTTACACCAAAATCAAAAAGAACTCCACCTGTAGCACCTGTTTCAATTAACTGAGTGAATAGTTGATGAAACGTTTTAATAAAGTGACTAGAATATTTTGAAAATGAATATAACTTTTGTCTTCTATCCTCTTTTGTGAGTATCTTCACTTCTTCTTGAAAATGTAAAAAAGATTGGTATAATAAATCACCAGTTTTTGCTTCAAAAACAACAAAAGTATTATCTGAATTTTCAAAATATACATTAAAGTCAGGTTTTGTCTCTAGTCTAACTTTCTCTCCAGTTCTTTCACATGTGACTTTATTCATATGGTTTACAAAGGACTTCTCCTTATCATACTTATAATACTCTTTACCATTTTGTTGATTTAAATAGTCAATAGAATTATTTAAAACATTTTCACCATACCAATCTTTAAGAGACATTTCATCAGTTATAGCAACTTTGTTTCTATTGAAATTCTTAAATCTAAAGTCTAATAATACCATTCTACCTATATTATGAGTTAAATGCAGCATGGGAATCATAATATTACTCATTTTTATTTTTTGGTAATCAGGTAAACAGTTATGAATAGATTTTTGAATAGTAGACTTATTTCTCAAGTCAATATTGGTTTTAAATCTTTTAAAAGTGGCATTTTCATTATTGGTACAACTAGACAAACTGTCCCAGGTAAAACTTGTAGAAGTTTGACTTATAGTGTCATTTTCTTGATTGAAATATTTTGAGTTAAATGTAGGTAAAAAGTTTAAAAATATATTTGTTTTTATGAAATTTTCATAATTAGATAAAGAAGTAAAATTGTGCCTATACTTAACCACTTCATCAATTGTTTCAAAATCAATATTTTCAAAAAACTTAACATCAAACAATACACTTAATGTTGAAGGGAAAGGATCAAGAGGAATTGAATTGGTAAATTTAGAAACATCAGCATATTGGCCAATAAAAGTTCTCAAAGATTCATAATCAAACCCAGAAATACCTTCTAACTTTTTTAAAAACTCATCTTTAGTAAGAATAACTTCCATGATTGATAGTAACAATTTTTAATCAATGACCATCAGTAATAGTTAGAAGATCATCTTATTAAAAATGTTATTATATTCTATATTCTTCTCATTTCACAAACACAAACAGAATCCATTCTGCCAATTTCCTGTTCTGTACATTTTTTCACGTGTCAATAACGTCTACCAAATTTTTTTTCTTCCAAAAAAATTAAACAGTCATCAACTAAAAAAATATTTATTTTATTTTGAAGTTTCTAAGTTATTTGTATTTAAATCCATTTGATTTCATTTATAGTTTAACTATTTCACTATTGGATTAAATCTTTTTGCAAGCCATGCCTCCAAAGAATAACAAAAAGCAAAAAGAAATCGTTAAAGATGAACGTCTACAAGCAATTGTTTTAACAGATTCTTTTGAAACTAGATTCATGCCTTTAACCTCTGTTAAACCAA
Source organism: Ruyongia namnaoensis (assembly GCA_030563805.1). Lineage (NCBI taxonomy): Eukaryota > Fungi > Ascomycota > Saccharomycetes > Phaffomycetales > Wickerhamomycetaceae > Ruyongia > Ruyongia namnaoensis. The sequence goes on from JAJMKA010000015.1 coordinate 179,121, forward strand.
GATGTCTTTTACCATTAGCTAATGTCCCATTGATTGAATATACTTTAGAATTCTTAGCCAAAGCAGGTGTTGATGAAGTTTATTTAATGTGTTGTTCTCATGCTGATCAAATTCAAGAATATATTGAAAAATCAAAATGGAATCTTCCTTGGTCACCATTTAAAGTTCAAACTATTATGACTTTAGAATCAAGATCAGTCGGTGATGCTATGAGAGATTTAGATAATAGAGGTTTAATTACTGGTGATTTCTTATTAGTATCGGGTGATGTTGTTACAAATATTCAATTTGATAAAGTTATGGAATATCATAAATCAAGACGTGCCGTTGATAAAGATCATATTGCAACAATGGTTTTAACACAAGCAAGTGCATTACATAGAACTAGATCCCATGCTGATCCAGCTACTTTTATTTTAAACTCTAAAGATAATAGATGTCTTTATTATCAAGATATTCCTCCAGCTGATGGTAAAAAGACTTCAATTTCAATTGATCCTGAATTATTAGAAAATGTTGATGAATTTGTTTTAAGAAATGATTTAATTGATTGTCATGTTGATATTTGTTCACCTCATGTTCCTGCAATCTTTCAAGAAAATTTCGATTATCAACATTTAAGAAAAGATTTTGTTAAAGGTATATTATCAAGTGATATTTTAAAAAAGACAATATATGCTTATATAACTGATGAATATTATGCTGCAAGAGTTGAAAGTTGGCAAACTTATGATTCAATCTCTCAAGATATTTTAGCAAGATGGTGTTATCCAATTTGTCCAGATTCAAATTTTTTATCAAATCAAACTTATTCATATGAATCAAAACATGTTTATAAAGAAAAAGATGTTATTTTAGCTCAATCTTGTAAAATTGGTTCATGTACAGCAATTGGTGCTAATTCAATCATTGGTGATGGTACAACTATTGAAAATTCAGTTATTGGTAGAAATTGTAAAATTGGTAAAAATATTACTATAAAGAATAGTTATATTTGGGATAATTGTACAATTGGTGATAATTGTAAAATTGATCATAATATTATTGCATCAAATTGTTCAATTGGTAATTCAACAATTTTAGATAAAGGTGCAGTTTTAGGTTTTGATGTTCAAATTGATAATGATCAAAAAATTGGCAAAGATGTTAGAATTAGTTATAAACCTGTAAAGAATTTAAATAGAAGTTTTATTGAAGATGATTCTGAAGAAGATGATGAAGATGATGAAGATGAAGAAGATGAAGAAGAAGAAAACAATGAAATAGTTGGTCCAAATGGTCATGGTTTTGTATATGAAAGTGATACATCATCAGATGAAGATGAAATTAAAGCTGTTAATTCATTAATGTATCAAATGGGTGATTTAAATCTATCAGATGATTCAATTATTTCAGTTTCACAAGTTAAGCATAAAAAGAAGAGAACATATTCAACAACTTCAGTAATGACTGATTATGAAGAAGAAAATTTTGAAAAAGAAGCTATTGCAACATTAGATAGAGCAATGGAAAATAATCATGATTTAGATACAGCATTATTAGAATTGAACACATTAAGAATGAGTATGAATGTAACATATCAAGAAGTTAGACAAGCTACTTGTAAATCATTATTAAGTAGAACCAATCATTTTATTCAAACAAAGACACTTGGTATAAAGGAAGCAGTTGATAAAGTTTTTAAACAATGGGGTCCATTATTTAAGAGACAAGTATTTGATGAAGAAGAACAAATTGATTTATTAAAATGTTTATATGATTTAACAATTAAGATGGAAATTGGTGATAAAATGTTACCACATATTATTATTCTTTTATATAATTTAGATATTTTAGAAGAAGATGCAATTCTAAAATGGTGGGATAAATATGATATTGAAAATGATCAAGTTGGAAGATTTATTGAATGGTTAAATGAAGCAGAAGAAGATTCTGATGAAGATTAATAAAAAAAAAACAATTGTAAATAAAATATTTATAAATTATTTCTAATTTTAATAATAATTCTTATAGTTAATTTCGTAATTTCGTATTCTACAAATGAGGATTTTTGATCATATGAAAATATATGATTTATTTATAAGGGATATATTTATAGGATTTGTAGAGGGCTAATACAAGATTATTTATCCAATTGTTAATTGGTCATTGCATTATCCTTGCTTTTTTCTTCAAAAAATCAAAATAAACTTAATTATTAATCATTAATGAATAATTTATACTCTAAAATCTCTATAATTTTCTTCACAAATCCATTGAAATCAATTACCATTTGAATATTTGAATAAACTAATGGTCATTGATGGAATTTGTGTTTAATTCAGTCTTTATTAAACCATTACTCTAGGTCACTATGCATCAGACATATGGCACACTGGATTTGGACACCCAGGAATAAAAGTGTATAAAGGATCATCTATATATGAGATGTTAGATCTAAACCACAATCAAATGTTAATGCTAATGAGAATCATCATCTCAATGTAGCAGAATTTAATGCAATGAATGCCAGAACTGGTAATTGGTCAGGTTATCATCATCAATAATAAATAACCAAAATAAAACTTACAGTGAACAGAATAATTCATTATAAGAACCTAAAACCAGATTTACAACTAGAAAACTTCAATATTTGTCACTCACATATCAGAATTAAAATTGAAAACGGGTTTGGAATGATCAAAAATAAATTTAGAATTGCAATACTGGTCCAAAAGATTGAAGAAATTCAAAATTCGACATTTTGGAAGAAATAAAAAAATTTAAAAAATCAAATGACAGAAATTTTTCAGTTTTTTTAGAAAATTATGATTCGACAAAAATTAAAATTAAAAAGAATAAAGAATAGAAATCTGTAGAAATTAAAACTAGAAAGAGAGAAGAGGTAAACTATGGAAGGTTTAACTAATGAACAATTGTATTTAGGATTAGGTGTAGGTATATCCACCTTGCTGTTGATAGGGACATTGTACTACTTTGGAGGCTCCAATCCAGGTGATGCGCCATATCGTCAAAAGAAACATCATCAACATCATGAACATAAAAAGACAGTTAAAGATTCATTATTAGATATTGAGAATGATGTTAAGACTAATTTACAACCACAAATTGATGAATATTATGAATTCCATGATACTTTTGAAGAAGAGGAACAAAAATATAGATTTAATTTCTTACAAGAAGAATTATTAAAGAGATTAATTAAATTAGATGATGTTGATTTAACAATGATTAAAGAATTAGAATATAAGAATCATATGAAATTAATGAGAAAGGATACTATTAAGTTCATTCAAGGTTTACAAAAGGAATTGGATCATTTTAAAAATACTAAAGCACAAGCTGTTCTTAATCCAGATGCTGAAATTGATAATAATTAATTTAAAAAAATATCTCTTGAAAATACTGTTAATAAAAATATAATTAGCTAAATTATTGTTGTCTTTTTTTCCAAATTTTATGATTATATTTATTTCTGTTGAATACATATCAATCCTTGTTTTTTGCTTTTCTAATTTCAATTTTAATAAGAATGTATTATGAAATCTTCAAAATAGATTGATTAAACTTAATCAATAGTAACTTGATTACACTAATTTATAATTTGCTCATCTCAATACTTTTAAATATTTTCTCAATATAAGAATATGAATTCAGATTTCAGAGTAGTGAGTGACTAACATAATTCATCAAACTAAATATATTTCATCAAAAATTACAAACCATAGTTAATCCACTAATTATTGTTTACCAAAAGAAACACTTCACAGTTTTTTATTAAAAAAATGAGGAAATCCAATTACTTTTTAAGTTTAATAATTTCATCTTCAATTAATTCAAAAACAATTATTTCAGAATCCCACAAATTAGAAAACAACTCGCAATACAACAAATTAAGAAAAAGCCTTATACTTTTTAACACATAGTAAACAGTAAACACAGAGTCTATCTAATTGACACAATGACATAAAGAAAAATTTTTTAGTAACTTTGATTACAATATGCCTAAACCGGGCTGAACATCAACGATAAAATTTTACTTGAAATCTTCATAAAGAGAAGGGTTCGCAACTAATTGACAACATTTGTAGTAAAATGGTAAATAAACTCTTTATATATCTGTACCCTAAATTAATAATCTAAACGACAATTATCTATAAAATACTACTATTAAAATATACCGCCGACATATATCTAATTAATTTGGTTATGAGCCCTCATAATTAACACGTGACTTCCGGAGTTAACAAGCAAATTTTATTTCCGGAGAGTATTAGTAGTACCTACTGTAGAATTTTTAATTTGGTTAAATTAGTTTAAAATGTGTTAAAAATCATAAAATTTTGGAATTTTTCGAAATTAAGAAATACAATTGAAAGATATGATGATTTTAAGTATATTTGTATGATTTTTATATGTTGTTTTGTATTTAGAATTTTTTTTTTGTTGAAGATTAAAGTATTATTGGTAAATTTATGAGTATTAATTCAAAATTGGTAAGAAAAAATTGAGAAAAAATTAAATTACTAGTAGTTAATCTTCTGAATATTGATGTTAAAAACTTATATATACAAATTATAGATAAATTATTGAAAAAATTGAAAAAATATGTTATGATTCAATTAAAAATAGTTAAAGACGAACTTCGATTATTATAACTTCAACTATAATAGTCAACCGTCGGGCTTCGAGAAAGTTTAAAAATTAGAAGTAGTTTCTTATCAATCTATGATTGATCTAGTATGTAGAGAAATTTTCAATTTATTCTTTGATTTAAAGAAGGTTAAATTGGTATTACTTTTTTAATTGAATTAATTGATTATCAATTTATGTCAATTAATTTAAGCATTTCATTTTAATTTCAATTTTTTTTTGACACATAGTATTTTTAGATAGAATAAAAGAATGGAAATTATGGGAATGAGGTTTATAGCAAATTAATTAAATATATATAGGTATGGGAACTCTGGAGAAACTTGATAATAAGTATATGACATATGTGATATGACTAATAGCTCTATTATAAGATAATTAATTATGGCAATGTTAAAGCCATATGTATAGACGGAGATGAGGTATTTGTCGATTTTTTTTGACATATAAAATTTAAAAATAGCTGGATTAATACGAGATAAAAAGGAAGAAAGTAGTTATGGTCATTAGATACATGACTTGGTCTATCAAAAAACACTCACAAGAGAATAGGAATTCTATGGTATATTCCTTTGCAATATTGGGAAATTAATTGATCGTTTATAATAAAATTTTTTTTTCACTTTTTTTTATTGTTAGAAAAATCTGGAGAAGCGATGAGATGAGGTCTCGAGGAAAATCGAAAAAACTAGGAATTGTATACGACTATATAGTTAGTTGAAAGGTGATGGAGTACTGTTGACCTTTTAGACGTTGTCCATACTTTTCGTTTTCCTACAGAATATTTCATAGCTTTGATTCAACCGTTTAAACGTTTCAACGTGTAGAAGTTAGAAGTCACTCGGGAAGAATTTATGAGTGCGAAATTTGAGTTGAGTGAAAAATTTTTTGAAGCTAGAATTTTTATTAAAATGATTTCAAGATATGGCTGAGTGGATAATTGATTTGTTGATTTGTTGAGTTTATATAATTTTGAGTTAAAAATATCAATTATAGAGAGGACAGTTGGTGCTGGTGAAGATAGGTTTTTGTTGAGATGGGGGATTAATCCTTGAAGTAAATGAATTTGTAGAGAGATAAAAAGATAAAGGGATGCGCTATTGTCCATGGTTATTGTTATTGAAAGGTTACCATTGGGTATCTGATGTATGACAGGCTGGCAGTTTAGTTATTTTTAACGCTTGGAAGTTTGGAGCGATGCACAGAAGCAACAGGAGCACGAGAAACAACCTGTCAAATTGGAACTTTAAAACAGACGATACAGGCAATTGCTCGAGGAATAGTTGTTGATGTTTGATGAAGATGAACAAGATGAATTGAGTACAGCCTTACAATGGTTGTTTGTTTTGTTTGTTGACCATTCTAGAAGTCCTGCCTACACTGCTCTGCCTAACTCTTCTGTCCGCTCTGCCTAAACTTGAAGGACCCAGCCTACGCTCCCGGCAGATTGTTTTGAAAAATTCCCAATTCGGAACTGAAAAAATTTCCGCGGTGGTTTAAATTTCAATGAAAATAACAAAAGACTCAATTAAAAACAATTGGAAAATTCAAAATATAAATAAAAAATGGATCCCTATTTTTAATTCTTGTAATTATTTATTCTCTTTGAAAGGTTTTCTCTGTTATTTATTTACTCCAATTCCACTCTATTTTAATTTTAATTTTAATTTATAATTTTTGTTATCTGTCATTGTTGAAAAGTCAAGACATAATTAAAAAAATAACATCAAAAAAATAATCACTTCATTAATTTGTTTGCTATTTATTTCTGTTGTTTTTACATATAAATTTAATTTACTTTTCCTCAATTTCAATTAAAAAAGAACAACAAATCAAAAACCAAAAAAACAACCAAATAAATTAAAATTATCCCTTTTTCTCATACCTTACCTCTAAATAATATAAATTAATTAGTTCATCTCCATTACATTACTGAAAAAAAGAATATTTTAATTTACCTTTATCCCATCAATTCATTGTCATTTTTTTTCTCTCATAATAATTCTAATATAATAATTCTTTTAATTCATTTCATAAAATCACATCATAATCATAATAATAATATAATAATATCATAATGTCAGTACATTCAGACGTGGAATCAATCAATTCTGAAATCAACCCTCAAGCATATATCCCAAGTGAAGATGCTACATCTGAATTATCTTCATTACAATCTCAAACTACAAATACAAATAATGTTAGATTAGTACCTACAGAAACTGTCAAATCTTTACATTCATTAGGTATACAATCTCAACCTTCTTTAACTAATGGTGCTAATTTAAATGCTCCACCTGTTAAAAATCCAATTTTCCCAGAAGAATATACTTTAGAAACTGATACTGGTTTAGTTAAAGCTGCAACTCTTCATTCAATTGGTAGAAATAATTTATCATTACAAAAAACTAGAACTAACTTCATTAATAGAAATGAATTAGATCAAGCTGATAGAGGTGGAAAAGAAGAAGAATCATCCTCTGCTTTAGGTGGTGATGAAGAAGATGCTGGTGAAGATATTGATCCTGAAATTGAATTTGTCACTTTCTTAAAAGATGATCCTGATAATCCTCATAATTGGCCAAATTGGATAAAATGGGTTTATACCATTAATTTATCAATTTTAGTTATTGCTGTTGCCTTTGGTTCTTCTTGTGTTACTGGTGGTTTAGGTTTAATCTCTGATAAATATCATGTCTCTGCTGAAGTTGCTGATTTAACTTGTTCACTTATGGTTTTTGGTTTCTCTTTAGGTCCTCTATTATGGTCTCCTCTATCTGAACAAATTGGTAGACAACCAGTTTATTTCATTTCATTATTACTATACGTTATTTTCAACATTCCATGTGCTGTTGCTAAAAATATTGGTACTCTATTGGTTTGTAGATTTTTATGTGGTGTTTGGGCTTCATCAGGTTTATGTTTAGTTGGTGGTTCAATTGCTGATATGTTCCCAACTGAAACTAGAGGTTTAGCTATTTCCTTCTTTGCCTTTTGTCCATATTGTGGTCCTGTCTTTGGTCCATTAATTTGTGGTTGGATTACTGTTAAAACTGGTAGATTTGATGTCATTATTTGGGTTAATTTAGCCTTTGCTGGTGGTACTTGGATTTCTTCAACTTTAGTTCCAGAAACTTATGCTCCTGTTATTTTAATGAAGAGAGCTAGAAGATTAAGAAAAGAAACTGGTAATCCAAAGATTATGACTGAACAAGAAGCTCAAGGTTTATCATTAGCTGAAATTATTAAATCTTGTTTAGTTAGACCTCTTTATTTTGCTATGACTGAACCAGTCTTAGATTTAATGTGTTTCTATGTTTGTTTGATTTATGCCTTATTATATGCTTTCTTCTTTGCTTATCCAGTTATTTTCACTGAATTATATGGTTATAATGATGCTTACATTGGTTTAATGATGATTCCAATTTTAATTGGTGCTGTCTTTGCCTTAGTTGCTACTCCAATCTTTGAATTAAGATATATTAAGAATTCCAAAATTAGAAAAATGACTCCAGAAGATAGATTAGAAGGTGCCATGTTGGGTGCTCCATTTGCTGCTGCTGCTCTTTGGATCTTGGGTGGTACTTCAGGTCATGGTATTTTCTGGGTTGGTCCAGCTTCTGCAGGTATTGCCTTTGGTTTTGGTATGGTTTTAATTTATTATTCAATTAATAACTATATCATTGATTGTTATGCCATTTATGCTTCTTCAGCTTTAGCTACCAAGGTTTTCTTAAGATCTGCTGGTGGTGGTGCTTTCCCATTATTTACTACTCAAATGTATCATAAATTAGGTTTAAGATGGGCTAGTTTCTTATTAGCTTTTATTGCATCTGCCATGATTTTAATTCCATTTGGTTTCTATTACTATGGTAAATGGTTAAGAGGTAAATTATCTAAAAAGAATTATTCTTTAGATATCGAATAGTTGATTCATCATTATTTATCTTATCACCACATCAATTCCTTACTTCTATTCTTTATTTGATTTTTTCTTTACCATCCCAATTTACCTTTTTACCTTGAAATATGTTTTATTCATTTTTTTTAAAAATTTAAGATAGAAAATAATAATTATTTAATATACCTTTGTTTTTTTCCTCTTTAATTTATTCCCTTCCTATTCTAAAACCATAAAACCACTTACCTACTCCTCCATCAAACTCCATCCCACATACAACACAATACTCATCTATTTTTTTTGTTTAAACTTCATTATACCACAGTTATTATCAAATTCAAACTTCAAATTAACTGTTGCTCTTGAATTTGAATTAATTCTTTTATTATAAACTCATTATTATTATTTTATATCTTTACAATACATCAAAGTTTTTCTAAACTTTTAATACTTCATAACTTATTTTTTACAAAATAAACAAACAAACTAATATATATTTATACGAATACCATAGACTTATAGAAATCATAACCAAAAAATTTTTCAGTTATTTGTATGCCGATTCTCTATAATAGTAATTCGGCTGACAATAAGGTCTTTATGGCCGATTAGGGTTCTTTCTACAAATTGAAATGAGGTTTATAGGTTAATAATACATTTACTAAAGGATAAAAACACACAAGTTATACAAAATAAAAATAGTTCCCACAGAGATATTCTAAATAGTTTAATACAAAAAACACAAGTAAAATGAAATGAAATTTAAACAACAACACAAAAAGGTTTAAGCAGTTGCTGCAACTGGTGGAACAACTTCATTAGCTGGATCAGCTGGTTCTGCAGGTTTAGCTTCTTCTTCTTCTTCAGTCTTTTCAACTTCTTCATGTTCTTCAGGTTCTTCTTTAACAACTTCTAATTCTTTCTTTTCAATTAATGATTCAACTTCATCAACTTTAGCAACTTCTTCATCTAAAGATTCAGTTAATTGTTCATTATTAATCTTTTCCTTTTCTTCATCTTCTTGTTTAGTTGTTAATTCAGATTTTAATTTTTCTAATTCTAAAATTGATGATTCCTTTTTATTCTTTGTTGTTTCAATTTCTTGTTTAATTTTTGAAATTTCTTCATTAATTCCATCAATTTCAGTTAAATAAGTTTTATTAGTATAACTATCAATAACTTTATTTGATTCTTCTAATTTAGTCTTTGATTCTTCAATCTTTGATAAAATTTCATCTCTTTCTTCAGTTAATTTAGTAATTTCTAATAATTTTTCTTCATATTCTTTTGAAGATTCATCAATTTGAGTTTGTTCTTCTGTAATCTTTGTTTCTAAAGCTTCAATTTCAACTTTTAATTCATTTAATTTTTCACTTGATTCTTCTTTTGAAATTTCTAATGTTTTAATAGTTTCTTGAGTCTCAATTTGTTTCTTCTTTAAATCTTCAATTTCTTGTAAACTTGAAGTCTTTGTAGTTTCAATTTCTTCTAATGTTTTAACTCTAGTTTCTTCAATTTCATCATCAACTTGTTTCTTCTTCTTAGTTAATCCTTCAATCTTATTATTGATTTCTTTAGTAACACTCTTTTCATTACTTTCAATACTCTTTTCAATTTGTGAAATTTCAGCCTTTAATTTCTTAATCTTTGCATCATAATCTGCTTCAATTTTCTTTAATTTAGCATCTGATTTTGTCTTCATTTGTTGTAAAACATATCTATGTTTACTCTCCTTTTTAGCAATTTCTTTCTTAACAGTTGCTTTATCTTTAGCACCACCAGCTGGAGGAGCAATAACAATAGGAATACCTGAAGTTTCAACAGAACCAACACTACTTGGTGGAACACCATTATGAACTTTGAAAAGACTGAATAATCTTGGACCTGTAATAACAACAGGTTTTGATGCCTTTTTAGCTTCACCACTAACAACTTTACTACCTGGTCTTGGTTTACTAATTGATAAAACTTTTGATAAAACTTTTTGTAATTCACCAATGTTATCATCATTAGCTTTACTAACATCAGCTGATTTCTTAGTTGGAGTTTTAGGTTCTTCAACAGGTTCAGTAACTTCTTTTTCTTCAGCTGGTTCACCTGCTGCGATTTCAGTTGGTTCAACAGCTTCTTCTTCTTCTTCTTCTTCAACTTCTTCAGTAGCTTCTGGAGTTTCAACAACTTCAGTGACTTCAGCTTCAGCTTCAGTAGCTTCAACTTCAATTGGTTCTTCTTCAGTGATTGGAGCTTCTTCAGTTTCTTCAACTTCAGCTTCAACAGGTTTTGAAATTGGATATTCTTCAGTACTTGCACCATCTTCAACATCTGATAATGGAGCATCAACAGTAGCATCTGGATCTTCAATTGATTTAGATTCTTCTTCAGTTTCTTTTGGTTCTTCAACTTCTTCTTCCTTTGGTTCTTCTTCTTCTTTTGGTTCCGTTGAAGCCAATAATTTAGCAGTTTCTTCTTCTTGTTCCTTTAAATGAGCATCGAATTCTTCTTCTAATTTAGCAGCTTCTTCATCTTTAGCTAATTTAGCAGCAGCTCTTTCTTCATCTTTAACTTTTTCTTCAGCTTCATATTTAGCAGTATTTTCAGCATAAGCTTCCTTTTTTAATTTTTCAGATTCTTGAGCTTTTTCTAAAGCAGCTTTTTGTTTTGCTAATTGTGAAGTTGCAAAATCATTTTCTCTTTTAACATAATCATCATGTTGTTTCTTTTGTGATGATAATCTTTTAAGATTATCTTCAACTGTACTTAATTCCTTTTTAACACCATAATCTAATTTAGAGAATAATTTATTTGGAACTTTAACTGTATCTTCATCATCAACAACTCTCCCACTTTTTGATTTAGAAGATCTGAAAGGGGATCTATATTTAATACTGTTATCTTTACCAAAATGTAAAGCAGTCTTTAAAGCAGATTTCTTTGAAACAGGTTCAGTAGTAGCACTCATTTTGTTAAATGAAAAGTTTTAGATAATGCTATTAAATTATAAGGGGGAAAAGCACAAAACAAAATTTTAAAAATGTAAAACCAGTTATACTTTTTCAAAGATGAGATTTTGGGAATTGAATATAATAAACTTAATTAAAGATATATCTTATTTGTTGAAAGTATATTTAAATAAAAAAAGGGGACAAAAATGCTTTTTGCTCCACTAAATTAAATTGTATGTTAAACTTTAATAAATTTAATGTAATATAAATATGTGTTTTCTAATTTTTTTCAAATCTAAAATAACTAAGAAACCAGTTCTAATTTAAATTAACGATTGGGAATAATTAAGAAATAATCTATAAATTGAATTTCTATATAAAAAAGATTATAAAATAAATGAAATCTCTCCTTAAAATTTCTGAAAAGAAAAAAAAAAAAAATCTCGAAGAAAAAAAAAAAAATGAAATTGCGTAAAATTTCCAATCCTGAACACATTTGGCGTAAATTTGTACAAAAGAGGAAATTTGTGTTATCTAATTACCCAAAACGGCTTAATTGTCGCCAAATTAGGAAATTGGTCGCCAAATTGGGAAATTAGTGGATTTATTTTGCGCCAAATTTAATTCGCACTAAAAAAAATCATCACCATTTTTTTACTTCATCTACTAAAGAACAAGGTGTTTAAAAGTTTGAACTTGTAAGGTATTGAACTGAAAAGAATGAGTACATCATCTATAAGACAAAAAGTAGCTTTTATCACAGGTTGTAATTCAGGAATTGGTAAAGCATTAGCACTTGAATTTAATAGAAGAAATGTTAAAGTATATGCATCAGATATAAAGTTCTCAAATGATACTATAGATGAATTTAATAAAGTTGGTATAATTAATCAAATTGTTGATGTTACAAAAATTGAAGATATTAAATTAATAAGAGATAAAATTTCTGAAGAAAATGAAAATAAATTAGATTATCTTTATAATAATGCAGGTATTTTAAATTTGATTCATTGTACTGATATTACTGATGAAGCTCTATTACAAACTTTTAATATTAATTTCTTTAGTGTTGTTAGAATTAATAGAGAATTTATTAAATTATTGATTAATGCAAAAGGAATAATTGCTCATAGTGGTTCAGTTACTCATAATATACCAATGCATGCAAGTGCTCTTTATACTTCTTCAAAAGCTGCTTTAGATCAATATATTTCAACTCTTCAATTAGAAATCAGAAATTATGATGTTAAAGTTGTTGATGTTTTAGGTGGGTTTATAAAGACTGATATGTTTCATGTTAATTTACCAAATATACCAAATGATTCAATTTATAATTTTAAAGAATATGTTGAAATTTATGAAAAACGTGAAGAATTTAATTCACAAACTGTTAATAGAAGAATGGATACAACAACTTTTGCTAAAAAGGCAATTGATCAAATTGAAAGAGCAAATATTAATACTTTCCAATTATATGAAGGTGGTGAAGCTTGGTCAGTTTCAAAAATTTGTAAAATTATTCCAAGAAAAATGTTATTAGATAGAATGACTTCTTTCTTTGGTTTAAATTTTAATTATAGAAAACATTTAAAAAATGATCAAATTTAATGGGAGCTACGATTTTAATGAATTTTAATATATAAAATTTTTTTTTATTAGTATAAATTAAGTATTTAAATAAAATGAACAAACAAACTAAAATAGTAAAAGCTTATTTTAAAATATGAAATGAAATAAAAGGATCATCAAAAAACATTAAAAAGATTAAAAATTACATTTAATCAACTTCTTCAACAGTTGGACCATTGTCACCTTCAGAGGAAGCAGCACCTGGGAAACCACCTGGAGCAGCACCACCAGCTGGAGCACCACCAGCTTGGTAAAACTTAGTCATAATTGGATTAGCAATTGATTCTAATTCCTTTTGTCTATCTTTATATTCTTCTAATGAAGCAGCTTGTGATTCATCTAACCATGAAATTGTTGAATCAATTTCTTTTGATAATTTTTCAATATCAGCAGCATCAACTTTTTCTTTGAAACCAGCTTCACCAATAGTATTCTTTAATGAATAAGCATAAGCTTCTAAACCATTCTTACTTTGAACACGTTCAGCTTCCTTTTCATCTTCAGCCTTGAATTTTTCAGCTTCAGCAACCATATTTTCAATATCTTCTTTTGATAATCTACCTTTATCATTAGTAATTGTAATCTTTGATGATTTACCAGTACCCTTTTCAACAGCAGAAACATTCAAAATACCATTAGCATCAATATCAAAAGTAACTTCAATTTGTGGAACACCTCTTGGAGCTGGTGGAATACCTGATAATTCAAATTTACCTAATAAATTATTATCTTTAGTTCTTGTTCTTTCACCTTCAAAGACTTGAATTAAAACACCTGGTTGATTATCAGCATAAGTTGAGAAAATTTCAGATTTTTTAGCTGGAATAGTAGTATTTCTTGGAATTAATTTAGTCATAATACCACCAGCAGTTTCAATACCTAATGATAATGGAGCAACATCTAATAATAATAAATCTTGAGTCTTTGAAGAAGTATCACCAGTTAAAATAGCAGCTTGGACAGCAGCACCATAAGCAACAGCTTCATCTGGATTAATTGATCTATTTGGTTCTTTACCATTAAAGAATTCTGAAACTAATTTTTGAACTTTTGGAATACGAGTTGAACCACCAACTAAAACAATTTCATCAATTTGTGATTTATCTAATTTTGAATCAGTTAAAACTTTTTCAACTGGTTGTAAAGTTGATCTAAATAATTCTGAACATAATTCTTCAAATCTAGCTCTTGTAATTGAAGTATAGAAATCAATACCTTCATATAAAGAATCAATTTCAATTGAAGCTTGAGCAGATGATGATAAAGTTCTCTTAGCTCTTTCAGCAGCAGTTCTTAATCTTCTTAATGATCTTTGATTTGAAGTAATATCTTTTTTATTCTTTCTCTTAAATTCAGCAGCTAAGAAATCAACTAATTTATTATCAAAATCTTCACCACCTAAATGAGTATCACCAGCAGTAGCTTTAACTTCAAAAATACCATCATCAATAGATAATAAAGAAACATCAAAAGTACCACCACCTAAATCAAAAATTAAAACATTATGTTCAGCAGCACCCTTTTTATCTAAACCATAAGCAATGGCAGCAGCGGTTGGTTCATTAATAATTCTTAAAACGTTTAAACCAGCAATTAAACCAGCATCTTTAGTAGCTTGTCTTTGAGAATCATTGAAATAAGCTGGAACAGTAATAACAGCATCATTAACATCTGAACCTAAATAAGCTTCAGCAGTTTCCTTCATTTTAGTTAAAATCATTGAAGAAATTTGTTCTGGGGTAAAGTTTTTAGTTTCACCTTTGAATTCAACTTCAATTGAAGGTTTACCATCTTTATTAACAACTTTAAATGGATAATGTTTAACATCTTTAACAACTTCTGGATCATCAAATTTTCTACCAATTAATCTTTTAGCATCAAAGACAGTATTAGCTGGATTCATAGCAGCTTGATTCTTAGCAGCATCACCAATTAATCTTTCAGAGTCAGTGAAGGCGACATAAGAAGGAGTGGTTCTGTTACCTTGATCATTAGCAATGATTTCAACACGATCATTTGTGAAATGTGCAACACAAGAATATGTTGTACCTAAATCTATACCGACAGCGTTTGGCATGTTTTTTCTAATTTGTAATTGTAAATTGAATATGAAAGTTTAATAAATAAACTAATTGTAATGAATTAAAATAAAATATAATAAGTTAAAAAAGAAGAAATACATCCTTTAAATAGTTTTTTTGCCTTCATAATTAATTTGGTTTATTTTTATTTATTTCTCCAGAAAATTCTATAAAGTTCCAAATTCGATTTCTGGAGATTTTTAGAATTTTGCAGAATTTTTGGCAGATTTTGTTCTGGAAACTTCTGGAAACAGCAACTATGAGAAGCTGTTATGATGTGTTATGGCGTATTTGTGTAGTCTAGTGATTAGTAGGTGTGTTAGTCTGTTTTGTTGATTGAGTTTTACCTTCTCGTTGTTGCTCTTTTTCTTTCTTTCCACAGTTTTTCCGATTTTTGCTGTTGGCGAGATGAGTTCATTTGTTTCTGTTAAAGTGGTGTGAAGGCAGCTTAGATATCAATGGTAATGGTGGGTTTATTAATTAGTTTCTATAGAATTCTACGTTCTTTTGACACTTGATCTTGTTTGACAGGTGTGTTTCTTCGTTATGACAGATCAATTAGTGAAATTTTTCACTTTAGTACTCACACTTTTTTTGACACAAAAAGGTTCTACTAACATATTAAAACTCCAAATTCCAATGCTATATTATAAACTATATATCAACAATTACAGGTGCTTCTTCATCAAAATCTTCTTGAAGTCCTGAAATAATAATCCCAAATTTAACTTGTAATAACAATTTAATCTCAATAATAATCTTAACTAATTTATTTAATCTAAGATCTTTACAATTATATTCAATCTCTGATATAAAATTATTTAAATCTGTTTCTTTAAGATTAAATTCATCAATATATTCAACTGGTAAATTATCAAATTGATCATATAAAACTTTTAAAATTTTTTCAAAATTATCAATCATTTTTAAATTCCTATCTAAAATTGATCTACAACTTGTAATCAATTTAAGTATCTTCATCCATTGAATTGAACTACTATAATTTGCAAATATAATTAAATTTATAAAACATAATTGAAATTCACTTAATAATAATTCAAAATTTGAATTATACCCACTTGATAAAATTTCTTTAAAAAACCATGATTTATCTAATGCATCTTTAGTCTTGTATTCAATTTCTTTCCTTATAGATTTCTTAAAATCAATTAATGTATACCTTATTTCTTCGTTTGATTGATCAATGATTGAATTAACTATTGGATCTTGAACATTAAGTCCTTTATTACTATTCTTTTCAATTCTTTCTTTTGAACTTTTTTGTAATGCTTCTAATAATATATTATTCTCTTCAATTGACGTTAAAACACTATCAACATATCCATTATTTTGTAAAATATATCTCAATTGTCCATAATTTAAATAATTAGTCAATTTTCCCCAATTTAATCCATTCTCATCATTTGGATAGTTAATCATATATGAATAATATTCTGAAAGTTTGCCAATTTCTTTAGATACATTTAATTCACCAATTTCTTCATTTAAAACAATTTTTTCATTAATTTCATCCCAACCAAATATAAACACTCTATCAGATGAATTATCATTACAATTTATAAAGAATCCTGATCTTATACTTGATTGATCTTTTGATAAATGAATAACATGATTCCCATTAGGTATTAACTTAATACCTCTTAGAATATCATTTGTGTTGAAAAATTGTAGATCTATACCCGCAATCCAGTTACTGGGTATATTATGAAAGATTATAGTAGTCCTTGGAGGATAACTCATCTATATAACACTTTGAAATACAATTTACTTTCTTTAAATACAAATTAAATTAAAATAATAGTTGAAAAATTTAAAGTGAGTCGGAATTCAAAAGAAAAAACCGGAATTCAAAAAATTTATTAGTCAACGCAAAAAAAATTGGATGAAAAATTCCAACAACATCATCAAATTAAATTTATATTAGATTTTAATTTTAATTTTTAATTTCATTTCTAAAGTTAAAGGTTAATAATGTCTGAAGAAGGTCCTTTCTCTTTCCCAAAGGAAGAAGAAAAAGTCTTAGACTTATGGAATGATATTAATGCTTTCCATAGATCTATGGAATTAACAAAAGATCAACCTGAATTCTCTTTCTTTGATGGTCCACCATTTGCCACTGGTACTCCTCATTATGGTCATATCTTAGCTTCCACTATTAAAGATATTGTCCCAAGATATGCTACCATGACTGGTCACCATGTTGAAAGAAGATTTGGTTGGGATACTCATGGTGTCCCTGTTGAACATGAAATTGACAAGAAATTAGGTATTACTGGTAAAGAAGATGTCATGAAAATGGGTATTGCTAACTATAATGCTGAATGTAGAGCTATTGTTATGCGTTATGCTGATGAATGGAGAAAAACTATTGGTCGTTTAGGTCGTTGGATTGATTTTGATAATGATTATAAAACTTTATATCCAGAATTTATGGAATCTGTTTGGTGGGTTTTTAAACAATTATTTGATAAGAATCAAGTTTATAGAGGTGTTAGAGTTATGCCATATTCAACTGGTTTAACTACTCCATTAGCTAACTTTGAAGCTCAACAAAATTATAAAGAAGTTGCTGATCCAGCTGTTACTGTTGCTTTCCCATTATTAGATGACCCAAAAACTATTTTAGTTGCTTGGACTACTACTCCATGGACTTTACCATCAAATATTGCTTTAGCTGTTAATCCAAATTTTGAATATATTAAAATTTATGATGAAAAAGCTGATAAATATTATATTTTATTAGAATCTTTATTAAAGACTCTTTATAAAAAACCAGCTAATGAAAAATTTAAAATTGTTGAAAAAATTCAAGGTAAAGATTTAGTTGGTTTAAAATATCAACCATTATTTGATTATTTCTATGATAAATTCAAAGATACTGGTTTCAGAGTTATTGGTGCTAGTTATGTTTCTAATGATTCAGGTACTGGTATTGTTCATCAAGCTCCAGCTTTTGGTGAAGAAGATTTTAACGCAGCCACTGAGGCTGGTGTTATCGCTGCTGATTTATTACCACCAAATCCAGTTGATGATAACGGTAAATTCACTAAAGAAGTTAAAGAATGGGAAGGTGTTTACGTTAAAGATGCTGATTCAAAAATTATTAAATTTTTATCAGAACAAGGTAAAATCTTATTACATTCTCAAATTAGACATAGTTATCCATTCTGTTGGAGATCTGATACCCCATTATTATATAGAACTGTTCCAGCTTGGTTTGTTCGTATCAAAGATACTATTCCAGATATGTTAAACAATGTTGAAAAGACTAGATGGGTTCCAAGTACTATTAAAGAAAAGAGATTTTCAAATTGGATTGCTAATGCTCGTGATTGGAATATTTCAAGAAACCGTTATTGGGGTACTCCAATCCCATTATGGGTTAGTGATGATTTTGAAGAAGTTGTTTGCATTGGTTCTATTGAAGAATTAAAACAATTATCTGGTAGAGATGATATTACTGATTTACATCGTGATAAGATTGATGATATTACTATTCCATCAAAGACCGGTAAAGGTGTTTTAAGAAGAGTTGAAGAAGTCTTTGATTGTTGGTTTGAATCAGGTTCTATGCCTTATGCTTCAGGTCATTATCCATTTGAAAATGAAGATAAATTTAAAGAAAGATTCCCAGCTAACTTCATTTCTGAAGGTTTAGATCAAACTAGAGGTTGGTTCTATACTTTAACCGTTTTAGGTACTCATTTATTCAACACTGCTCCATATAAGAACGTTATTGTTAGTGGTATTGTTTTAGCTGCTGATGGTAAAAAGATGTCAAAACGTTTAAAGAATTATCCAGATCCAACTATTGTTTTAGATAAATATGGTGCTGATGCTTTAAGATTATACTTAATTAACTCTCCAGTTTTACGTGCTGAAACTTTGAAATTCAAAGAAGAAGGTGTTAAAGAAGTTGTTTCTAAAGTTTTATTACCATGGTGGAATTCTTGTAAATTCTTGGAAGGTTCAATTGCTTTATTAAAGAAGAATGATGATATTGATTTCAAATATGATTCAAACTTAAAATCTGATAATGTTATGGATAGATGGATTTTAGCTTCATTACAATCATTAATTAAATTTATTCATGAAGAAATGACTGAATACAGATTATACACTGTTGTTCCAAGATTATTAAATTTCATTGATGAATTAACAAATTGGTATATTAGATTCAATAGACGTCGTCTAAAAGGTGAAGTCTCAATTGATGATACTAAGAAATCATTAAACACTTTAACTGAAGCTTTATTCGTTTTAGTTCGTGCTATGGCTCCATTTACTCCATTCTTAGCTGAAACTGTTTACTTAAGATTAAAACCATTATTTGATGAAGAAACTTTACAATCATTTGCCTTTGGTAAAGATACAAGATCAGTTCATTTCTTACATTATCCAACTGTTCGTGCTGAATTATTTGATGAAAAGATTGAAACTGCTGTTTCACGTATGCAAAAAGTTATTGAATTAGGTCGTAACATTCGTGAAAAGAAATTAATTTCATTAAAGACTCCATTAAAGGAATTAATCATTTTACATAGTGATGAATCATACTTAGAAGATGTTGAATCATTAAAATCATACATTATTGAAGAATTAAATGTTCGTGATTTAATCATTACATCAGATGAAAAGAAATATGGTGTTGAATACAAAGCCGTTGCTGACTGGCCAGTCTTAGGTAAGAAATTAAAGAAGGATGTTAAGAAGGTCAAAGATGCTTTACCATTATTAACTTCAGCTGAAGTTGAAGAATATGCTTCAACTGGTAAGGTTACTGTTGCTGGTATTGATTTAGTTGCCGGTGATTTAACTGTTTTAAGAGGTTTACCAGAAGAAAAGACTGCTGATGGTCAAGAAGTTAGAACTGATCAAGATGTTTTAATTATCTTAGATATCAAGATCTACCCAGAATTAAAGACTGAAGGTTTAGCTCGTGAATTAGTTAACCGTGTCCAAAGATTACGTAAGAAGGGTGGTTTAGAAGCTACTGATGATGTTTTAGTTCAATATGAAGTTGTCAAAGATACCATTAACTTTGAAGATGTTGTTAAGACACACAAGGAATTATTAACTAAGACCTTAAAGAGTGAAGTTGAACCATATTCAGAAACTGGTAAAGAAGTTGTTGCTGATGAAGAACAAAACATCAACGATACTATTTTCAAATTAAGAATCTTAAGAATCTAAGATGTTTATCATTTAGAACCTGTATAAAATCTTTTCATCATTAATGTTAAAGTAATCTATGTTAACTATATATTTAAACACTCTTTTTGTAGTTATCTTATGACATTTATAGCAAAATGGTGTCTGGAGGTTATTAAAACAGAGAAAATTCTGTCATTTCCCCTAATAAAATAGCAACATTGAATAATATTTCCTTCTTGATTCTTTTTTGATTGATTATTGGGATAACAAGTTTGGAGTTATTCAATCAACCAATTGATAATTAGAATAATGAAATTAGCAACGTTGGGATCTTTACCTATTGAACTATTAGTTAATATCATCAAAGATTTAGATCAACTAATAGACATTGAAAATTTTTTGCAAGCTTTACAAAGAGTGGATTATAATCTACTTAGCAAAATGTTTGAAGGTCTCTTTGATTATTATACAGATGATATAAAACAAGAACCATATTATCCATCGATTTATCAAATAAGTAATGTGAAATCATTAGAGATGGAACCAGCAGATAAGAGAAAATTGGGTCAAGATGACATTAAATCCAATCCATCAACATTAATAATTGATGTTCATCATTTAGATAAATCCTATAGAAACTTTGGTTCATGGCTTCAACGATTTATGAATTTTAATAAAGTAGTGATTATTTATACACCAGAGGTTCCTGACATTAAATCCAACTTAGGATATTATAATATTTCTGAGCTGGTTCTACCAAATATTAAACAATTTACTTGTGATTTAAGCAATAAACATGGTTCTGATGTTGCAATTGATGTGCTTTTGAAGAACGTACAAATGGTTAATTTAAAAAAACTACAACTTAAATCTGTATCACTATCTTCAAAAGAAAAAACTGTTAAATTTTGGAATTTAATAAAACTCAAATTCCCAAGATTAAAATCATTGGCATTTCTATATTTATCTCACAAAACTCTTCTTAAACTAATAGATGTTTGGTCCATTAAAGATACGTTGTTAGTGAACCTGGTTGAACTAGAAGTTAATCGTATTATTGATTATAAAAGTGATAGGCTTAATAAAATTATAAACTTACAAAAAAAAATCCCTTTAAAACATTTACACTCATTTACATTTATTCCAGATCCAGAAACAGTTGTATGCCCAATAGAAAATATCAAATTTGATAATTTAATAATACTATCTATTGGGTCTGCAAGATTATTTAATGGTTGTCAATTTCCTCAACTTGAAATCTTAAGAATAAGAAACTCTAAAGGTTGTTGTAATGATTATTTATCAAGTCCTTATGGTGATGATTCTTTCAAAAATTCACCTAGATTAAAAACTTTTGAAGTTGTTAATTTAACACCACGTATAGCTAAGTTCATCAAATTAAATAATTTAGAATCTCAATTAGAGAATGTTAAGTTTGAAAGAATAAGTCCAGCTTGCAGTTTAGATATATCATTCACAAATGTCAAAAAATGTGGAGGTGAATTTACACAAAAAACAGGAAAAACAATTCTGAAGATTTTTCCAAATATTGAAGAAAGTTTGTTTAATGATGATCTCTTTTATTATTTTAATAATGAAAATGGAAACAATTTAAAATCGTTAAAAAGGATGTATTCATTTGTTGATCAGGAATATTTCATTAATATTGCAGAGGCAACGGATTCTTCAATAACTAATGATGAATTGATAGTATATGAATTAGGGACCGACAATTCCATTGAAGACAAGATATGGAACTTGGATTTGGAAAATTTATACTTTGCACATAATTCTGTATCTGATGATAAATTTGATGAGAATATCTTTAAAGATTGGTGGAATGCTCAATGTTCTTATGGTTTTCTTCTTAGAAATATTAATACATTTGAGAACTTAGAAGAATTGTTTCTTTTCGTTCATAGGGGAAGTGAAACAGTTGTTGTTAATTGCTACTTTCCTAGTTTGAAGGTATTCTGTTTATATAGTAGATATAGTAACTCAAATAAGATAACTCTTGGTCAGAACGGTTTGAAACAATTAGTAGCACCAAATTTAGAGGATTTAGAGTTATATGGGCTCACTTTTAAAGAAGATTTAGATTTAACATGTTTTAACAAATTGAAAAGATTAAATATTTTTAGATGCAATTTTTATGCTGGCGCATCAACTGTTGATACTGGATCAAGTTCATGTGGTTATAGTTTAATATTGGGCGTTGCTAAAGATTTAGCTATGATAAATTTCAATACAAGCTACTTTAGAACTAAAATTCTTATTCCAAAGATTAAATGTACAGATGCACCAAATTTAAGAAAAGTTATTGATATTGCTTGTGATACTAAGTATAAGGAAGAGGATTTCAGAGGATTATTTGGAATAGATCTTCCAATGTTGAATAATTTAACTGGTCTTGATGAAAGCTATTTTAAATTTAATCTTGGAGACACTTGTACAAAATATGATCAAGAACGGATTGATTTTGATAAAAGATTACAAAAGATTATTGGGTATGAAAGAGTTGTTCCTTTAGAAGAGAGTCTTTCTTTGAGAAAACAGTTATATCCTAGATCATTTGATGACTACTTATCATGATAAATAAAACTTTACAAATTACGATATTTGTTACATTTGAAGTTAGCTGTTTTGTACAAAATTACAACGAAATTACATATAAAATTAAACTACTAATCAATCTGGTAGTAATTAATTTTATATGAGCGCTAACCTTTTCTTGAATATCAGTTCAATTATATATCAGAATCATCTGCATTCTTCATGAAATTATGAAAAGGAAAGAACCATAATTTAAGTAGGTAATGTTACTAATATTGGTTATTACAGTATCTGTTCGATATCTTAACTAGGTCCATTTCATGTAAGTGTTCGAGATATTTCAATCCAAATACCTAATTCATTGACTCACATTCTAGATAGGTGGTGTCTGGATGATATTTAAAACGGAGAAAATTCTGTCATTTGCCCCCTTCTAATAAAATAGCAACATTGAATATTATTTCCTTCTTTTATTCTTTTTTGATTGATTATATAACAAGTTTGAAGTTATTAAATTCAATCAACCAATTGACAATTAGAATAATGAAATTAGCAACGTTGGGATCTTTACCCATTGAACTATTAGTTAATATCATCAAAGATTTAGATCAACTAATAGACATTGAAAATTTTTTGCAAGCTTTACAAAAAGTGGATTATAATATACTTAGCAAAATGTTTGAAGGTCTCTTTGATTATTATACAGATGATATAAAACAAGAACCATATTATCCATTGATTTATCAAATAAGTAATGTCAAATCATTAGAGGAAGAACCAGCAGATAAGAGAAAATTGGGCGAAGATGACATTAAATCCAATCCATCAGCATTAATAATTGATGTTCATCATTTCGATAAATCAAATATAAACTTTGGTTCATTGCTTCAACGTTTTAAGAATTTTAATAAAGTAGTGATTATTTATACACCAGGAATTCCTAACATTAAATCCAAGTTAAGAGATTATAATATTTCTGAGCTGGTTCTACCAAATATTAAACAATTTACTTGTGATTTAAGCAATAAATATGGTTCTGATGTTGCAATTGATGATCTTTTGAAGAACGTACAAATGGTTAATTTAAAAAGATTAAAACTTAAGTCGGTATCACTATCTTCAAAAGAAAAAACTGTTAAATTCTGGAATTTAATAAAGCTCAAATTCCCAAGATTAAAATCATTAGCATTTCTATATTTATCTCACAAAACCTTTCTTAAACTAATAAAAGTTTGGTCCATTAAAGATACGTTGTTAATGAAGCTGGCTGAACTAGAAATTAATCGTATTTCTAATTATAAAAGTGACATGAAGCCTTTTGTGGGAATTAATAAAATTATAAACTTACAAAAACAAATTCCTTTAAAACATTTACACTCATTTAAATTTTTTCCAGATTTAGAAATTGTTGTATGTCCTATAGAAAATATTCAATTTGATAATTTAATAACACTATCTATTGGGTCTGCAAGATTATTTAAAAATTGTCAGTTTCCTCAACTTGAAATCTTGAGGATAGGAAACTATAAAGGTCGTGATGATTATTTATCAAGTCCTTATGGTGATGATTCTTTCAAAAATTCACCTAGATTAAAAACTTTTGAAGTTGTCAATTTAACACCATGTATAGCTAATTTCATCAAATTAAATAATTTAGAATCTCAATTAGAGAATGTTAATTTTGAAAGAATAAGTCCAGCTAGCAGTTTAGATATATCATTCACAAATGTCAAAAAATGTGGAGGTGAATTTACACAAAAAACAGGAAAAACAATGATGAAGATTTTTCCAAATATTGAAGAAAGTTTGTTTAATCAAGATCTCTTTTATTATTTTAATAATGAAAATGGAAACAATTTAAAATCACTAAAAAGAATATATTCATTTGTTCATCAAGAACGTTTCATTAATGTTGCAGAGGCAATAAATTCTTCAATAACTAATGATGAATTGATAGAAGATAAATTATGGAGCGATGATCCTACTGAAGACAAGATATGGAACTTGGGTTTGGAAAATTTATATTTTGCACATAATTCTGTATCTGATGATAAATTTGATGAGAATATTTTTAAACGTTGGTGGAGTGCTCAATGGTCTCGTGGTCTTCTTCTTAGAAATGTTATATTTGAGAACTTAGAAGAATTGTTCCTTTTGGTTGACGGGGGAAGTGAAATTGTTGTTGTTAATTGCTACTTTCCTAGTTTGAAGGTATTCTATTTATATTGTCGATATTATTCCTCGAATAAGATATCTAGTCTTGGTCAGAACGGGTTGAAACAATTAGTAGCACCAAATTTAGAGGATTTAGAGTTATCTGGGATCACTTTTAAAGAAGATTTAGATTTAACATGTTTTAACAAACTAAAAAGACTGAATATTTTTAGTTGTGGCTTTTATTGTGACTCGTTTCGTGATGGAAGAGGTTTATCTGGTTATACTAGCTTAATATTGGGTGTTGCTAAAGATTTAGCTTTAATATGCTTCAAGAATAACAATTATAAGTGTCCTGGTTTGGAAAAGAAAATGCGTATTCCAGAAGTTAAATGTACAGATGCACCAAATTTAAGAAAAGTTATTGATCTTTCTTATAAAACTAATTATGAGGAAAAGGATTTCAGAGAATTATTTGGAATAGATCTTCCAATGTTGAATAATCTGACTGGTTTTGATGAAAGCTATTTTAAATTTAATCTTGGAGACACTTGTACAAAATATGACCAAGAAGGGATTGATTTTGATAAAAGATTACTAAAGATCATTGGTTATGAAAAAGTTGTTTTTTTAGAAGAGTGTCTTTCGTTGCAAAAACAGTTACTTCCTAAATCATTTGAAAATTACTGGACATCATTATATTAATAAATAAAACTTTAATTATATATGATGTTTGTTACATTTGACGTTAACTGTTTTGTACAAAATTACAACGAAATTACATATAAAAATTTAAAACATCATAGTTTCTTATTAAAGCAACATGTAAAATATAAAATTAATTACTAATCAATCTACTAATCAATCTGGTAGTAATTTTATGAGAGCTAACCTTTCTAATGATAAAGAATAAAGAAGTATAGAATCTGCCATTTTATTTCTATTTAACCGTGATTTTTTAGGCCCACAAAATCTAAAAAAAAATTGCCACCAAAATTTCCTTTCTTCTAACAAAACAATACAAAAGCATTAACAAACTTAACAACTTTAACCTACTGACTCAAAACTTCACATATACTACCCAATTACACTATCTATAATCACATATACACATTACAGAGTAAGTATTCATTCCTACACCTTCTTGAAGCTCCCAAACACTGTTTATCTGACGTGTTTTGTGGGTTTTTTAAGGGGGGCGTCGTTTGTGACAAAGCAAACAAAGAAATCCACAGAATTAAGATTACTAACACGCTATTTTTGATATTAGAACACTACTATTTTAAACTACTCTTAACTTCAGCGTACTATGAGATTCCAATTCAAGGATGAACACTCTTTTGGTAAGTTTTCAACTGTTTAAACACGTCTTTATAGCATTTGTTTATTTATTTTTGTGTGGGTTCCTTATCGGGGTGATCGATAAGGGAGGTTATCTCACTAAAAAAAGATTTTGTATAAACAAACATAATTATGATGCTATTAGAAGAACTATATACTAACTATAACTTCATTATAACATTAGAAAAGAGAAAGGCTGAAGCTTCTAAAATCCTACAAAGATTTGAAAACCGTATCCCTATAATTTGTGAGCGTGCTGAGAAATCAAATTTACCTGAACTTGATAAGAAGAAATATCTTGTTCCATATGATTTAACAATTGGTCAATTTGTTTATGTCATCAGAAAGAGAATTCGTTTACCTCCTGAAAAGGCTATCTTCATCTTTGTCAATGATATCTTGCCACCAACTGCTGCTTCCATGAGTTCTGTTTATGAAGAACATAAAGATGAAGACGGGTTCTTATATGTCTTATACTCAAGTGAAAATACTTTTGGTGAAGGTGAAGAATTTGATTTATCAAAGATCCCAGGTGTCATTGAACTAACAGAATAGACTTTTGAAATCTATTTTAAACTTTTAATTAATTTGTGTCTGATTTTATATATTTTTTTTTAATTTTTTTTTTAAGTTCATATTCTATAAGTTAGTTTAGAAGAAGGGTGTTTATTTATAAGGTCAAAAGGTTTTTTTTAAATTTAACAATCAACATTAATCAACTATTAACTATTATTATTATCATTTTATCCATTATTATTTTATTTTTTTTACACTATTTTTTTTACTTCCAGTTCCAAATTCCAATTATGTTTTTGATCTTTAACAATATCGACAAACCTTTTTTTTGATCGTTGTTTTTTAATTTAGTTATGTATATCTGGATTTACATACATTATTATTTAATTTGAATTTGTGTTTTATAAATATTTGTACTACATTAACGATTACAAGTATTAGATTTCAAAAATTTAATTTATTTATTTACATAATCATTGTATTCAATTCATAAACATAAAGTGAATATAGATATCCAATAATCATAACTATTACACTTAATGTCTTGATAATACCTTAATCTTGTCAAATAACCTATCCATTAACACACTTTTTTTTGTATTTTTCTTTTTAATTTTTATTTAATTTAAAAAATTTAAACAGATTCAGTAACTGGTTCTTTAGTTTCAGTAGGTTGAGGAGTTGAAGCATTTGAAGCAGCTGGAGCTGGAGAACCAGCAGGTTTTGTATCATCATGACCGATTCTTTCTTCTAATACTCTTAAAGCGACTTGTCTTCTTCTTTCAGCAGCATTTCTTGAATCAACTGCACCACTTGCACCATTTTGACCAGTTGATCTTCTGCTTGCAATGATATTACTTTGTTCGATTTGACTATCATCGAATCTTTGAATGATGAATAATTGAACACCTAATTCATAAACTTGATCAAAGATTGGTGATAAAATTGATGTTAAAATTTGTGGGAAAAAATGAACAAATCTAAAAGTTTCTGAAGCATCACCTCTTAATCTTTGAACACCAACGACATCATTTGGTTGTGGTAACATTGGATCAACAATATTTGATTGATAAAATCTTAAATATGACCATGAAACGAAAAGACTTATCCAACTTGGTAAAAATGGAATTAATGTACCATTAACTATTGAAATGATTGATAATACAACTAAAGTAGCAAATGGGACATGTTTAACTCTAGCATTAATTAAACCACCAAATAGAACGATTGAATGTTCTGGAATTAATTGTTTGAATACTACTAAAGCACCAATTAATACAGGTAAATTACCATCAAGAATAACGTTAAAGAAATGGGTACCAAATGCAATATTGAAGAAGATTAATGAAACTGAAGTTAATAAATTTGAAAGACCTGCAGTTATTAAAACATATCTAATCAATTCTTTACTTGACCATGATCTTTCTAAAAATCTACCTGCAAATGCAGTAATTATAAAAGATAATATAAATCTCCAAACTTTTAAATCAATAAAGATTGAAGTTATAACTGTCCATGGATTCTTCAAAGTGAAATTAGGTACTAATTGTAAATATGGAATGAATAAATCATCGTATAATAAACCTTTTTCACCTTCTTCAACTAATCTATTAAATGTTTGAATTTTAACATATTGTAATAATAAGGATCCTAAAGTTAAACCAGTTAACAAGAACTTTGTAGCTGGAGGAAGGTTCAATTTCTTCAAATTCAGTTTGGATGAAAGAGATGACATTCTGTTGTACAAAAAGTAGGAAGCAACTAGTAGTAGAAGACCTATCTTGGGCTAATTGTGTTTGTATTAAAGTTGATAAAATAGAATAAGATGTTTTTGTATGATTTTTTTTTTAGTCTGTTACGTGGAAATAATTTCTCAGGCTTGGGAAAAAAAGGTGCTGGAAGTTTTGGTTCAAGAGTTTGTTGCTGCTTTTGATTCTATCAGTTGTTTTGGGAGTAGTTGGGTGTAGTATAGAATGACTGAATACTCACATCTTATCATTGTCCCTGGTCATGGGATTTGGAAGAATACAAATGATGGTTCTGAGACCTCTGATTGGTTCTTGGAATCTTTCCAAGTTGAAGGAAAAGATCATTTATGCTTTATATCACATATTAAGACTGGTATTGAAGAATTGAAGAAGGATCCAAAGTCAATCTTGATCTTTAGTGGTGGGCAAACTAAGAAACAGGCTGGTCCTGTCTCTGAAGCATTGTCATATTATCAATTGGCTGATCACTTAGGTTTAATTAATGACGATTTATTACAAGGTACTAATATTAAAACCAAGAAAGAAAATGATGAAGAAGAAGATGATGAAGATATAGTTAGAATAACTACTGAAGAATTCGCTAAAGATTCATTTGAAAATGTTTTATTCTCAATTGCAAGATTTTTTGATATTACTGGTAGATATCCACAACATATAACAATTACTGGTTTTAGTTTTAAAACAAAAAGATTTATGGAATTACATTTACCAACTTTAAAATTTGATACAACAAAAGTTAATTATATTGGTAATGATCCAACACCACCATTTGAAATAGATTCTCAACAATATATCAATTATTTCCAAGATTTATCAAATTCTGAAACTATTCATGCTGTTGAATTATTTGCTAAAGATCCATTAGGTTCATCTGGAAAATTATTACAAAAAAGATTAAATAGAAATCCATTTAAGAGATATCATAATTATAAAGAAACAAATCCATTATTATCATCAGTTTTTGAAAATGAAATTGATTCAAATTATAGATTTCCTTGGGAAGTTTAACACACACACACACATTTGATATGTATAAATTATATAAAAAGGGGGAAAATACTCATAAAAACTCATAAAACTCATTATAAAAAACATCATTATATATAAATAAAACTCATAAATGCATTTAAACTCATACTGCTTTAATAAAAAAATCTAATTACTTGTAACTTCTTCAATTTTATTGAGTGGTGCAATGGAAGAAGAAGATCCACGACCATCTAATAAATTTTCCAAAATTAATTTTCTCTTTTCTAAATTATTAACATTTTTTAATTTATCTTCAATTTCTTTAATCTCTTTATCAATTGATAAAATTGCAGAATCTGTAC
The DNA here is from genome assembly GCA_030563805.1 of Ruyongia namnaoensis. Classification (NCBI taxonomy): domain Eukaryota; kingdom Fungi; phylum Ascomycota; class Saccharomycetes; order Phaffomycetales; family Wickerhamomycetaceae; genus Ruyongia; species Ruyongia namnaoensis. Next base: position 209,166 of record JAJMKA010000015.1, read on the forward strand.
CTAATGTATCAAATACCCAATCACCATTATTTTGAATTTCTAATAAATAATCATGATATTTAATTAATAATGGACGATGTGATAAAGTAATAAATGCAAAACCTTTCTTTCTTAATAAATCAAATAAATAAGCTTCAATATCACTACTTATAGCATTTGTTGATTCATCTAAAACAACAAATTTTGGATTTTTAAATAAAATTTTAGCAAATTGAATTCTTTGCTTTTCACCTCCACTTAAAACATCTTTCCAATCATGAATTGAATCAAGATAATTTGAACATTTTGAATCTTTACGATCTAATAAATATTCTAATTTAACTTCCTTCAAGATCTTAAATAAATCTAAATCTGTAAATCCATTATTAATAAATGATGAATATGACATTGGATAAATTATTTGATCTCTTAGGGTACCATTACTAAAATAAGCTCGTTGTGGTAAATAAATGATATCTTGTTCACTAGGTTTTGATAATAAACCATCATATAAAGGCCATAAACCTGCAATTATTCTTTCAATTGAAGTTTTACCACAACCATTCATACCCAAAATTAAGATAGATTCATGTTGTTTTAAATTAAAATCTAATTCATTAATCAATTTAACACCATCACCACCTTCTTTTGAAGGAATAATAACATTAATTTTTTCAAATCTTAACCCACTATTATAATGATTTTGAATTGTTCCATTAATATCATCTTTTTGATTATTATTTGTTGGATTAAATCCATATTTAAAATTAAGTGAATGAACTTGATGTAAAACAGTTAATAATGAAAAGACTCTATCTGTATAACCTGTTAATTTTGAAATATCTTTAATTGAATACATTAATCTACTACCTGCATCAGCTAAAGAAAGCATTAATCTTTTATTAACAATAAATTGACGCATATTTCTTTCCTCTGTATTGAATTTAATCTTTGTATCATTATTTGAATCAGTAGATTGAATTGAACTAATAAAGATTGGAATACCAGCAAATAAATAACCAAGTGCAGACCAAGTATATTTTAAAATATAATCTTCTAAAATGTTATATTTAACTTTGATTGAATTAACTTTAAAAACATGATTCATCATTTTATTATAAACATCATTAATTTTTAATTTTTCTAAATCTGTACCATTATAAAATGCAATTTCTTCACTATTATTAATTAAATTTAAATGATCATTATAATATTCACCTTCTAAAGAAGATTTTTCTTTTGTTAATTTCCCAAATGGTGGAGTATTTGATTTTAAGATATAAGCAGTAATAAAATAATTAATGAAAATACCTGTAATACCAGCGGTACCTAAATTATCTCTAAGATAAACTGAAAAGAAAACTAAATCAATCATTGGTTTACCAATATTTGAGAATAATGAACATATTGAATTACAGAATCTTGATACATCAGTTGTAATGAAATTATCAATATCTTTAATAGCATATTCTCCATGATCATTATCATCACCTCTGTTGAATAAAACTTTATAATAAACCATTCTATCATCAAGATACATATCATGAATATATCTCATTAAATTTGATCTAAAGTTTATAGATAATTTATAAACTAAGAATTTAATAGCAGCATTTGTATAAGAAGCAGGAACCGCCATTAAAAACCAATAAATTAAATCTCTTAAAAATTTCTTAAATTTCCCACCAATTATATCTTTAACAATTTGACCATCTAATTTAGCAATTAATAAACTTAACCAAGTTCTTAATATTAAAAAGAATAATTGAGTAATTAAAAGCATTGAATTTCTATCATTAAATTTTGGAATTAAAATTTGCCAAATTATAACTAATTGATTTAAAAATTTTGAAGTAAAAACTCTTTGATTACCATTTTGATCAGAACCTAATAATCTTTGTTGAGAATTTTGTTCCTCCATATATTTTTGGAAATTTTTGTATTTAAATTTATCTCTTTCATAAAGATCAGGATCAGTTGGTTTTATAACAACTCTCTTTTGTCTTTGTTTATAAGGAATGAATAGTTCTCTTGCACCATTTTTCAAAATAGTTGAAGAAGATCTTCTATATAAAGGTTTTGAATCTCTCTTGTCTCTGTAGTCATTGATAAGTTTGTTTAAAGTGTAAACTATACCTATACCACAAGTTGATAGGACTGTAGTTAGAAATATAACGACGTGTTTTGAAGGATGGCGTTTGTTTTCATGGTATAGCTGTATCAAGTTAGCTAGAAGTAGTTTGATCTCTAGCTTCCTTGTCTTTGGGTCTAGTAGTTTTGATATCAACATTATCAGTTGTTGTAGTTGTAGTTGTAGTTGTAGTTGGTGGCAAAACAAAGAATTTTATATTTGAAGCAACAGTGTGGGGATTGCTGTCATTCTATTTAGTTGTATTAAGTATGGTGCAGCCCCTCGGTAAGGCTGAGTGGCGACACAGTAGTTAATATTTTTGAAGGAGTCAGTAAATTTTTGTTAGGAGATTTGAGATGAGATGAGATGAGATGAGTAGTTGTTATGTTATGTTACTACTCTATACTCTATACTGTCTACTGTCTACTCTCTAGTGTATAGTGTGTAGTGTATATACTGCAACTATTAATAACCTCCTTTAAATGATCTGACTCTGAGTCTCAATAACCATTGTTTTTCATTTTACCAGTTCACATATATGTTGATGAACAGTATAAGGTGTATAGAATAGCTATTTACAGCGAAAAGTTTTCAGAAATATATAAAAAACTACTACAAAACTCTTCAAGCGGTTGCCTATTACGTCTTAGATCAATCTATTCAACTCAATTGAATTTATTCAAAATTGCTCTAATCTTCATCTAATTCTTGTCGAGAAAAAAAAAGTGAAAAAAAAAATATTAAAGCGCATCAAAAAGATTGGAAAATTTTTGATTTTAAATTTTAATTTTAATTTTATGAAAACTTTCTTTAAACTATCTTCAAGTTTTAATATCTTTCGTAGATTCAATTCAACTGTCAATCAATCACTAAGGATGTCCACTACTGAAATCACTCACCCAACTATCAAAGACGGCTGGTTCAGAGAAATCTCTGATACCATGTGGCCAGGTCAAGCTATGGTAAGTACTTTTGTCCATTTGGTCAATGAATTTATAAAAAGATTTCCAATTACTAACAATTTTTTCACTATAATTTAGACTTTAAGAGTTAAGAAAGTTTTACACCATGAAAAATCTTTATACCAAGATGTCTTAGTCTTTGAATCAACTGATTATGGTAATGTTTTAGTCTTAGATAATGTTATCCAAGCTACTGAAAGAGATGAATTCTCATATCAAGAAATGATTGCTCATTTAGCTTTAAACTCTCATCCAAACCCAAAGAAGGTCTTAGTCATCGGTGGTGGTGATGGTGGTGTCTTAAGAGAAGTTGTTAAACATGCCTCTGTTGAAGAAGCTGTTTTATGTGATATTGATGAAGCTGTTATTAGAGTTTCAAAACAATACTTACCAGAAATGTCTGCTTCTTATTCTCATCCAAAAGTTAGAACTCACATTGGTGATGGTTTCAAATTCTTAGATGATTATAAAAACACTTTTGATGTTATCATTACTGATTCATCAGATCCAGAAGGTCCAGCTGCTTCATTATTCCAAAAACCTTATTTCCAATTATTAAATGATGCTTTAACTGAAAAGGGTGTTATTACTACTCAAGCTGAAAACATCTGGTTACACATGAAAATCATTACTGATTTAAAGAAGGCTTGTAGCGATGTTTTCCCAGTTGCTGAATACGCTTACACCACTATTCCAACCTATCCATCAGGTCAAATTGGTTTCATGGTTTGTTCAAAAGATCCAAACGCTAACGTTAAGATCCCATTACGTTCAGTTTCTCCAGAAGAAGAAGATAAATTATACAAATACTACAACAAAGAAATTCATGCTGCTTCATTTGTTTTACCACAATGGGCTAAGAAAGCTTTACAATGATATACTTTAAACAAAATCTCTAAAAAAATTCTTAAGAAGTTAATTTCTTAATATATTTTAATAATGTTTACTTATATAAATATGCCAATTCGGTATTTATATAATATTTGGGAGAATTGTATTTAATGTTTAGAAATGAAAAGGTTTATCTTGTTGTTTAATACTACTATTGTAACTACTTAAAACTGGACATCCGAACATTTCTCTAAAAAATCGGTGGAAATTTTAAAATTTGAATTTGATTCGATTTATCCAGTATTTTTAAAAATTTAAAACAATCAAATTATTCATTTAATATTTTTTAATTCCCATTGAGTATATCAAATAGATCTATTTGATACTATTAAATATACCATTGATAAATTTAATTAAATAAAGAATTTGGAAAGAAAAATTTAATTTGAATAATGAGTTTTTGGGAAAACAATAAGGGAACATTTGCAGCTGTTGGTAAAGCTACTGCAAAATATTCATATCAAGGTACAAAGTTTGTAGCAAAACAAGGCTATCAAGCAGTTAAGAATCAAAGAGAAATTTCAAAGAATGGTGGTAAATCTAGTGATTCTAGTATGTTCCTTATTCATTAATTTTAACCATTATTTTGAACTAAAATTAAATTTTTGGGGTTTAGTACTAATAATGGTTTTAATAGTTGGTTTGTAACTAATTAATAATACTAACAAAGTCATTGACTATAAATAGATGAAGATGTTAATGTTAATGTAACTCCAATTGACCAATTAGGTGATCCTTCAAGATTTCCTGCTCCTCCTTTAAGAGCTGGTGCAGGTCAACAACAATATACAAGTAAACATACTCAAGAAGTTCAAGCTCAACAGGCTCAGATTGAAGCTCAACAACAATCTCCAGCAGGATATCAACAACAACAACAGCAGCCTCCAATGAATTATCAACAACCACCTCCAACTGGTTACCAACAACCACCTCCTACTGGATATCAACAACCTCCAACTACAAGTTATCAACAACCTCCAGCTACAAGTTATCAACAACCTCCAACTACAAGTTATCAACAACAACCTCCTCCTCCTGCTACTTATGAAGCACCTGCTCATCCTCCATCTACTTACTATCAACAACCTCAACAACAACTACCACCACAACAACAACCACAAACTGCTTACTATCAACAGCCTGCACAAACATATGGTCAAGCACCAGCATATCCTCCTGCTCCACAACAAGTAGAACAACAACAACCTGCAGAATTGAGTTATCAAAATCCATATCATGAAGCAGGTCCAGAGCAAATTCCTGAACCAGTTCAACCTACAGTTGCTCCAACATCAGGGTATAGTCGTGCTGCTCATCCATTACCAGGTCAATCAACAACTCCTCAACCTATTCAAATAATTCAACCTGCTCCAATGCAACAAGAACCTGTTCAACCTCCAATTCAAATTATCCAACCACAAGCTCAACCTCCAATTCAAATTATTCAACCAGCTCAACCTTTACCAACAGCAAGACCAATGCCATCATTACCTCAACGTTCTTCTTTCCAACAACCTGTTCCAGTTCAACCTGAACCTCAAGCTTATGAACCAGAACCAGAACCAGAACCAGTTGAACCACCAAAACCTCAAATTGATATATCTTCATTACCACCACCTCCAAAACATATTGGTGTGCCTTCTATTTCTAAAGCATCATCATCAAGTTCTATAAATAAGCCTGCTGTTCCTTCTGCTCCTCGTCCATCACTTCCAAGTAGATTAAGTGCTGTTTCTACACAAACTACAAGTACAGTTACTACTGAAAATGAACCAATTGAAGAAACAGAAGAAGAAGAAGTTTCAAAGCCTGGTATTGCTGGTACATATAATTATAATGCTGAAGTTAAATTTGCTCCTCCTCCAAAACCATTTAATTCTCGTCAAGTTGAAGATAGAAGATTTAATTCAAAACCTACTACTCTTGCAAAACCTCCAAGTTTCAATAGTGCAATTAGTCCACCACCACCAGCTTATTCATCAACAGAAAATTCACCATCTGCTTTAACTCCAGTCTCATCACAAAATCAAAGACCTGTACCATCTTTACCTTCAAGAGCAGATAATATCACTCCAGCTTCACCTCCAGCTCCAGCTGCTTCTAAATTACCACCAAGAACCAATAATTTAACCAGTTTCTTGCCACCTCCAAAACCAACTGATCCTCGTCATATGCATGAAGGTAATCAACAACAAGGTTATACATCACCACCACCTGCTGCTACTAGTCCACCTCCAACTACTTCTTTACCACCAAGAACAACTTCTGCTTCTCCACCAGCTTTACCAATTGGTCAAAGACCACCACCACCTGCTCGTACTGATACCACTAGATCATCTATGTCATCACCACCACCTCCTTCATCACATGTTACAAATGGTGCTCAATTCTCTATAAATCCTCCAGCTACTGAAGAATCATTAGATTCTATTATGAAGAAATTTGCTCCACCTCCAAAACCTTTTAAAGGAAATGTTGCAACTCAAAAATCATCACCAACTGGTTTAACACCTGTATCAAGTGCATATTTTAATACTTCTCAACCACAACAAGAAGTTGAACCAGAATATGAAGAAGCTCCAGCTCCACCTCCACCTGTTGAAGAACCAATTGTTATGAAACCAATTAGTCATTTCCCACCACCTCCACAAAGAAGATTACAATCTTCCGCTTCAATTGTTAAAGAAGAAGAATATGAACCAAAAGTTAAGGCAACACCTCCAAAACCAAAACCAAAACCTTTACATATGTCAACTCAACTTCCAAATGCATCACCTGCTGCTGATTCACCTTCAAGAATGGCTGTTACTGGCGTTGGTTCATCTGATGAAGAAGATGATGATACTGATTATGAAGGTACTTATTCAGATATTGGAACTCCAAAGAAATCAAATAATGATCATACACATATTTTCCTTAGTAACAATGATGAAGAAGATGATGAAAACTTTAATAAAGCTTCAAGACCTTCTGTTAGTTCATTGAGCTCTACATTTACTTCTAAATTAAATGCTTCTGTATCTAGTTTAAATTCATCAATGAATAAGATGAAGAATAAATTTGATGATAATAATAAGAGTCAAAATAATTTTGGTGATGATGAAGAAGATGAAGTTCCTGAATTTTTGAAACATAAACATTTAAGACATGTTACTACAAATGAAGCATACTCCTCAACTGAATCAAAACCAAAACCACCAATTGGTAAGAAACCTGCTGCTCCACCACCTATTGCTGCTAAACCATCATCATTGAATAAACCTGCTCCTCCTCCTGTTGGTCCAAAACGTTCATCTTTCAACAAACCTCCTCCACCAGCACCTCATAAAACAGCAAGCTTTGAAAATAAACCTGCTCCACCTCCTGTTGCTGCAAAACCATCATCATTAAAGAAAGTTGCTCCACCTATAGCTGGTAAGAAACCAACAATTTCAATTGATGATATTAAGAAGAAACCACATGCTGTTAATCCAAAACCTGCTCTAAAACCAAAACCAAAGTCATTTAAATCTGAAGAAAAAGATAATGATGAAGATGAATTTGATGTTAAAAATATTAGATCAAGATTTGAACGTCAAAGTTTAGAAGATGAAGAAGATGAAGATAATCCATTTGCTAAATATAAAAAGAATGCAGTTCCTTTACAAAATAATCATTTTTAAAAACAAATACGTTTATATATAGAATTTTAAAAGCTTTACACTCACAATTAATGAATGTTTATATGATATGATAAAAATATGTATTTAATAAAAAAAAAACGCCTATATTGCTGATATAATAGTGAATAATAAAAAAATAATAAAATTAAAAGTTGTAATTATTGGAACAATTAGAAGTTTGAATAATGTTATTATTGAAATGAAATATTCTTATGATATCTTAGACAGATAACCTTAAAATATATAACCCAATTAATTCTTTTATGGTGATTATTGAGGATGTTTAGTAGTGCATGGTATGATTCTATTTATTATTAATAAATATTAAAGAATTTCTTATTTTGATAATAAAGCAGCGAATTGTTTGATATCAATTTCACCTGAACCATCACTTATTTCATTGATCATTTGGTCAACTTCAGCGTCAGTTAATTTTTCACCAATGGAAGTTAAGACATGTTTTAATTCAGCAGCTGAGATAACACCATCACCGTTCTTGTCAAAGACTTTGAAAGCTTCTAATAGTTCTTGTTCTGAATCATTTGTCTTTAATTGTCTACTCATTAATGCTAAAAATTCTGAAAATTCAATTTGATGATCACCATTGACATCGATTTCATTCATCATATCAGTAACTTCTGATTCTGAAGGACAGAAACCTAATGATCTCATAACGGTAGAAAGTTCAGTACCTGAGATACGACCATCTTGATCTTTATCGAATAAGGCGAAAGCTTCTTTAAATTCAGCAATTTGTTCTTCACTTAACTTTTCAGCAGACTAGATAAATTTTGAAAAAAAGAGTTAGTAATCAGATCAATATGACATTGTGAGTTATCTTATCAAGTATTGGAACCCATAGCATAGTGTTATAAACATGGTTGATGATTTATTCATGTTGAAATCTGAAGGCAAAACATTCCAGACACGATAAAATCAGATCCTAATTATACAGGTGCAGAGACGATTGAGATTCTCTAAAAACACCAAATTGAAGCCTAAAGCTCACAGATCCAGCACACCATTGCTGTATAGGTAATCCCATCTTGATATACACTCCAGAGCAGTTGAACATACCATTGTGTTGTGTGGTTGTATGTGTATTTGGATATATTTAGTAGTAGTATGTGTGAAGGAAAACTAAATTTTAATATTTTTTGTTTTGTTGTTAATTTCGACGAATCAAAAATTTTAAAATCAAAACAACGAATTTCAGAGAACTAAAAACTGTTAGAAATTTAGTTAAAAGTGTTTAGTTTGAAGGCAATGGACTATTAATAGTTAGTATAGCTTTATAGATCACATATAGTATTAATTGACTCTCTTTTACCACTTGTTTTCATCATATTCCTATCAACATTTTTTTGCTCTTCCTCATCTCTGTTGACAATCAGATTTTAAGCAACATTTTAATAGTGAATAATTTTGAATTTGTTCAATTTTTTCTATTTAATAGACAGATAGTTGATCAGTTTCATATATAGAGTGAAATAACCTAGTATATACCTTCAATTGATACAGAAATCACGTCTCTTATGTAGGTCAATCGAACAGGGTAATGGGTCTCTCGATTTTTGGCCCGTGAGCAATTGATCTTATAACATTACTTTAACTTTCTAAGCTTTGAAAAGGTAATAGGAAAGGTACTCATCTTAACGATGTTAAACCCATATACATACATCAAAGACTTCATAGAATGGCTTGATTATCCTACTTGGGTCTGGTACCTTACAATCTTTTACCTATGTTTGCCAATACTGTGTTATCAACTTTTACCTTTTATATATGGTAACATTTCTACAAAGAAGAGAATTATCATAATGGTATTAGGTGATCTAGGACATTCTCCAAGAATGTGTTATCATGCTCAAAGTTTCAGTGATAAGGGATATCAAGTTGATCTTTGTGGATATGTTGAAGAAGGAAGTACAATCTCTACTGATATTTTAGAAGATGTCAATATTAGTATTCATCCAATTAGAGTTATAACGAGAGATGAAAATCAATATATCAAGAAATTACCTGTCGTTGGATTCATTATTTATAAAGTTATTGCTCAATTGTTTTTATTGATATCTTTATTATTCAAATTAAGAGGTGCTGACTTAATAATGATTCAAAATCCTCCATCTTTACCAATATTAATAATTTCAATTTTATTCAAATGTTTAACAAATTCAAGACTTATAATAGATTGGCATAATCTTGGATTCACAATCCTTTCATTAAAATTATCAAAAACACATCCATTTGTTAGATTACATTATATTTATGAATCATCATTAGCAAGATTTGCTGATTTAAATTTAACAGTTACAAAATCATTAAAAGAATATCTTATTAAGAAATTTCATGTTAAAAAGAATAAAATAATAGTATTATATGATAAAGCAGGAAGTCAATTCAAACCTGTTCAAGATAAAATTCAAATAATTGATTATTTTAATAAAAAAACTGAATTATTCAAAGATTTTTCACATAATGAAAAGATTTTAATTAGTTCAACATCATTTACACCAGATGAAGATTTCAATATTTTATTAGATAGTTTGAGACTTTATGATACTGAATCTTGTTCAAAATCCAAAAATTTACCAAATCTAAGAGTATTTATAACAGGTAAAGGTCCAATGAAGGATGAATTTTTAGAAAAAGTTGAAAAGGCTAATTTCAAAAATATTAAAATTTTTAATGTATGGTTAACTTCAGAAGATTATCCAAAATTATTGTCAATTGCTGATATAGGTATTTCATTACATACTTCAAGTTCAGGTCTTGATTTACCAATGAAAGTCGTTGATATGTTTGGTTGTGGTATTCCTGTTATTTCATTAAATTTTAGTTCAATTGCAGAATTAGTTGTTGATAAAGAAAATGGGTTAGTAGTTAATGATTCAAAAGATATGTATGAATCAATTTTAAAATGCATTAAAGATGAAGAATTATACAAAAAGATAAAGATTGGTGCTTTAGAAAAGAGTAAAGAAAGATGGTATAAAAATTGGGAATCAGAATTAGGTTCAAAACTTTAATTTAATTTTAAATATTTGCAAGTTGTTTATAAATTTTTTCTTTTAATTCATGTAAATATTCTTCAGTATTTGAATCAACCATATTTGTAGGTTGAAAATTCCAAAAATCATAATTTTCATCTTCATAAACATCTATAAATTCATGTTCTGGAATTAAATCAAATACTTGTTGTTCACTATCTGGTTTGCCATAAGTAGTTATTCTAGACGTTATATATGTCCATGCTCTTGAAACTTGTGTATGATTATATCCACCACCTCCTAACAGCAGTATTGGAATCTTTTTGGTCGATTCTTCACCTTCTATATTGTCAAACATTATAACCTTCATTAAACCTTTAGTAAAACCTTTCAAAGTCAAATTCCATTCTTTATGCTCATCAAAATTTAAACCATCTAAACCACATTGTATTACTAAACAATCTGGATTATATTTCTTTATCACTGGTAACACCAATTCATTAACAACGTTATAAAAATTCTTATCATTTAACCCATGTTTTAAAGGAAGATTAAAATTAATGTTCTTACCTTTACCACTTCCAACTTCATCAAAATTACCAGTCCCTGGAAAGAACCCAACTTCATGTCTATGAAGACTTAATGTCATGACTTTATCACTGAATTTAAATGCATTATAAACACCATCACCATGATGAAGATCAAAATCTATATACATCACTTTATTAAATTTCTTTCTTAGCTCATTAATAGATAAAACGATATCATTGACATAACAAAACCCTGAAGCTCTTGCCCTCTTTGCATGATGTCTTCCTCCTAACCAATTTATTCCAATGATTTTCTCTGTGTTATTGTTATTGAATTTTGAAATTATAAATCTTGATGTTGATAATGAAGATCCAGCTAATATTTTGACATATTCTGAAATCCTTGGGAAAAGTGGACAATCATACAGTAAACCATATTTTAGTAATACATCCAAATCATCTTTTTCTTCTTCTTTTAATGTTTCTGAATCCTCCTCCTCTTCTGAAGATTCTGGATCTTCTTCACATTCACTATTATCATCTTCACTACTTTCATCATCACTTCTTCGTACTCTTTTCTTCTTTTTCAAATCAAATCTTTCTAGAAATTCTAACTGTTGTTTATTTAAAACTTCACCAATTGTTGAATCCAAAACTGGTCTTTTCTTTAATAATATATCAACATATTGTGATTCATGAAATTTCAACAATTCTTCTTTCTTAGCTGGTTTAATAACGATTTTCTCATATTTTATACCATATGCGTTTATCAATGATTGAACCAAAGAAGCTCTACCTTTATTGGAAGGTAGTAAATCACCAATTGCTGCTTCATAAAGACCATCAGCCAAACCAACGATCATATCATCTACCTGAGTTTTAATTTTAAAGTTGCTTCAGTAGTTTTTTTTTTTTTTTTTTCAAAAACGTAAACAAAGAAAAATGAAAACAACACCAAAATTACTTATAAACAAATCAATTATAGAAAATCAACATTGACGAAATTAGAGAGAAAGATGGCTTCAGTATTGGGTTCATATCTTAGACTTTTCAAGTCTACAGAGTTCCCCTATTCACTGGATGCAGATGATAGAACCATCAAAGATACAATGCTTAGAGATATTAGGGCAATAGCAGTAGCATTTTTAAATGAACAGATATATAATGATCTATTGCTTATAAACTATAAGATTAAGGTGGATGAGATTAAGATAAAATTGCAAGAGATTAGAGAGAACGAAGAAGCTGATGAAAATGAAGGAAATAGAGGTTTTAGAAATGAATTAAATTCACAATATGATAGAATAATTCAACTGGTTATAAGGTACCCAAATTCAGTCATCAAGAAACAATCATTGTTACTGTTATATAAGAAAAATGGACCAAAGACCAATAATAGTGAAGTTTCTAGTCATGTGGAAGGGTTTAACACATTGATTCTTTCAACAATGAATCCAAAATTGAATAATTTGATATTAAACTATTTTAAAATGAAATGTGGGATGATAATAAAGATTATAAAGTTTAAAAAATCATTTTTAATTGAAAGTTTAACATATTTATTAGAGAATTTAAAAGATCTTTCCAAAATTGGTGATATTGAAATGACATTTAAGGTTAATACTGTGAATAATAATTTAAATTCAATAACGGTGGAAGTATCAAATCAAGATTTACAAAATAATGCCTTTAAAATAGATCAAGATGAAAACCAGGATAAACAAACATTAATACAAAATGTTTTCAATCATTTAACTGATCAAACAAGTATAAAATTTAATGAATTGAATTTAGTTAAGATTCGAAGTGAATTATTACAATTAAGTGTTGATGGTAGAATAAAATTTACTAAATTACCAATTTTGATGAAGAATAATGAATTTATTGGAGATATATCGGTATGGGATTTCATTGATATGATATATGATTGTATTTAGATTTATAATTAATGATTAGTTTAAAGTTTAATAATGGTGTAGATTTCATAAATACTAAACAAAGCTATTGTTTTGTATAAGTGAAAATATTTTTTTGCCAAAAATCGACAGCCGTATCAATTATAATCTCGAAAGAATATAGAAGAACCATCTACTGAGAAGCGACTGATGAGAAAAGAGAAGTCTGAATAGTCAATAGTGTCTAGTGAACAATACTCATTTCATATGAACACCAATATTTAGTCATTTTAATTTAATTATTTTGTTACTGTTGATGATCTCCACTATATTTCAGGGCCAAGAAATGGAAAAAATAGATATAAAAACATCAAAAATCTCTTTTTAGAAATTTAAACCCCTTTAACAACACTTCAAAATAACTACTATATACTCAATTGTCAATATCAATCATCATTTCATCCAATATGGTCGAGAAATTAGGCAAACCATTGACTTTAGAAGACTTAAGTGACTTACCAGAGAAAGCTGAAAACTACAAGGCTGAATTCATTGCAACACAACAACCATCACTCGAACTTAAACTGGAAGAAGTTGGTGAAGAAGTATTAAAGCCATGGAATAGTTCATTAGCTGGTCCATTTTATTGGTTAAAGAGTAAGAAAGAAGAATTTGATTCACTTATTGAAAGAAAGTTATATCCTTTAGCACAATTGAATTTGTCAGAGTTGAGTCCTAAAAATGAAGAAGATCTAGATAATAATAAACTTGATCAATTATTAGAAGGTACTAATGTTCAAACTAAATCTTTGGGTATGTTCAAATATCTACCAACTACAGGTATATTACAATTCTTTGCTGATGTTGATGATTTTGATGGCTTTGCTTGTAAAGTTGTGTACCATAAAGAAATCATTGAAGATGTTAATATTCTAGTTGAACATGATTTAGATGCTATAGCTACAAAATTTGATCTATCACCAGTTTCCACAAAAGGTCATATTAGAATCACTCCTAAATGGACTTGGAAGATTAAAGTACCAGAAGATATTAGTTTTAAAATAGCTGATGGTGATGATGATTACGATTTTATGCAATTACCATACATTTCACCAATCAGTCATAGAATACTTGGTTTCCCATATTTCACTCAATATGATCCAAGAGAAGGTGAAACTGGAGAATATGAACTACTATTTCAATTAGATTCAGAAGATCCTTTCTTGATGTGGGGTGATGCTGGTGTTGGTAATTTCTTCATTCATCCTAATGACTTGAAAGAATTAAATTTTGATAATTGTAAATTTAATTGGGATTGTTGTTAGATCAACTTGACTTTTAGTATAGCTAGATTGTAATATATATATCTCTAATGAATAATAACTAATACTGTTTCCATTATATAGATGATAGATGTAAGAATATAATTTTCAGGAACCAATACCAAGAACCATTGTAAAGAAATATAAAGTCAGCCGAACTTCGCTTTTGAATCGCAAATGACAAAAAATTAAATGACTATCCATTTACAAAAACATCAAAACTATATCTCCAATTGCAAACTTCTTTGTGTATAAATTGAACTGAAAAGTACCTCTTGCAAAATCTCTTCAATATTCAGAAATGTTTAAACCAATAGTCGGTTCTTTATCCAAAGTTTTTACAAGAACAACAAGGAATATGTCAAGTGCAACTGTTTTACAAACTGCTGATGGTGTTGTTCATCCAACATCCTTAAATTCATTCAATTCAAACCATTCCTTATATGATCAAGTTAGACCAAGTTTCAATCCCATCTCAGTAAAGAAATTGTTCACAGATCTAAACATTTTAGATCCTAAAACTGGTAAACCAGATGAATCAAAATTAATAATTGAGATAGCAGCAGGTACTGGTAAATTCACTAAAAATTTCATTGATTATAAATTTCCATTAGATAATATTAGTATTGTTGAACCTTCCTCTGGTATGCTTGATTCATTTAGATTAAATTATCCTCAATTCAAAAATGTTTTCCAATTATCAAGTTATGATTTATCAGAATTTAAGGATAATAGTGTGGATTCAATTATCATTGCACAAGGTTTCCATTGGTTTGCAGATTCAAAAGCTTTAAAAGAGATGAATAGAGTATTAAAACCAAAAGGTAAATTAGGTTGTATTTGGAATTTTGATTCTCAAGATAATATTACATTAAATAAGGTTGAATTAGATAAACAAAAACTTGCAATAACTGAAGAAGATTCTAAAAAGATTAAATGTTGGAATGATTGTACACTTTTAGCACAAAATGGATTTGATCAAGATGTTCCTCAATATCGTAAAGGTGAATGGAGATTAGCTATTAAATCAAATTCAGAATATTTCAAGTTAGATACTGCTCAAGATCGTTTTGATTTCGAAATTTCTTTATTTCCAACAAATAAAATCTATGATTATTGGTTATCAAGATCATTTATTACAAGTCTTCCAGAAGAAGGAAAATTGAAATTTAAACAAGATCTAAATAAAATTATTGATCAAGCTGATGAATCAAGTATTGTTGGTGATTCATGTGTTAAATTTTTGGGTACTGATGTTTTCACTATTGAAGTCAACAAATAATTGCGTAAATGAAATACTCAATTGTATAATTAAGAGATCTAAAACATTGTTTCTTTCTTGATAATCTATGTAGTCACAACAGTAAAAGTTGCATTAGTTTGTATGTTTTGTATGGGTACCTCAAATTGCATGTCGCCAAAGTGGCTTCTCGTTAAATTTCACTCACTTTTTTTAAAATTAAGTAAGTGATATAAACAAAAAAAAAATATCACCAAAAATAAAACTTTTCACAATTTTAAAATAGAATGACATATTTAAAAAGATCAAATAGTACATTTTGTTTCTAGAGAAGTATTATTTCATTATTCTGATATATATCTGAGTGTATAAATACACTTGAGATACTTTTTTATAGTGAAATTCAACAGTAAATTTCAAATAGAAAATCTTATATGTACCAAAGCCTAACTATTTATGTCAGCCCAGTTAAAGCCCTGGAGAATAATTGAATATAATCTTATTGTTGAAGTGTATCATATAACTTCTCCAATAGATTCACAATCTATAACCTAATACTTTTGATATAGATTTACAATCTTTTGATTATTAAACTTTATAATAGAGACAAATCATTAATAATTTTATTGAATAAAATTTTGTAGAGATCTTTGTTACTTTGCTTAGAAGCTGAACGTTTTAGGGGGTAAAAGGGTCTATTGTGATGCTATTACCTTTCATCTAATCGTTAATAATGATATCTAACACGCTGTTGCAATCAGAAAAACTGCACTAATACAGATATCTATCCAATAACGACAAATACAACTATAAATCAACCCAATATTAGTTTTTAGTAGTAAAAACAGCAGCTTTCGAAATCACAAAAAAATAACAAAAAAAAAAAAAAAATTCTATAAAAAACACCAACTAAAAATCAACAAATCAAAATAAAATCATCAACTGTTCAAAACCTTTATAATATCACTCTACATTCCGATCGTTGACTCTTCCATTCTGAAATTTATCCCTTTAGAATCATATCACTCATTTATTGTCACAAAGTCTTGCATAATAACCACTAATATAATTTTTGAATAATGTTGTCTCCTTTCAGACTTCTATGTTTGTTTTCTTTCATCTTACTACGTCCAGTACTATCAGATGTTTCTATCTCTAAACCTTTAACAGGTCAAAGTTATGATGCCTCTGATGGTGTAACTATTGAAATTGATTGGATTGAATCTAACGCGGTTCCTCTTTTGGATACTGTTGAATCATATACTTTCTCCTTATGTACTGGTCCAACTGCTGATATTAACTGTTTTGAAGTTCTTGATAAAGAAGTTGATCCTGATTCAGTAAGTGATTATTTATATAATGCTGAAATTGATCCTTCTTGGGCTGCTAGTGGTTATTTCTATATTCAAATTTATGCCGTTGTTTCAAAAGGTTATACTATTCATTATACAAATGTTTTTGAATTAACTGGTATGACTGGTGATCTTGAACCAGAAGTTGATTCAACAACTACACCTCCATCTGCTCAAACATCATTAGCTTCTTCAGGTGAAACTACTATTGCTAAAATTAATTCAGCTTCATTCTCAGTTACATATACTTTACAAACTGGTAAAACAAGATATGCTCCAATGCAAATGCAACCAGGTTCTTCAATTTCTAAAACTACTTGGACTAGAAAACATGCTACATCATCTGTTTCATACTTTAGTACAATTAAGAAATCTTTACAACAATTATCAACAATTACTCCAGGTTGGTCATACACTATAAGTTCAAAAGTTAACTATGCAAGTGTTGCTCTAGATCCTTCAGAAAATGGTGGTTGGTATTCCCCATCATTAACTAGAACAGCAGTAAAGAGTACAGTATCAGTACTAGCAAGTTCAACATCAACATCATCATAAATTAGGTAAATGATCAATATTTTGTTCTCTTAACTAAAATCAATATGTTAATTTAAAATGCTTAGACTCTATTACTTTTTACCTGATTTCATTTCATCATTATGCTTTGTTATATATTTTTTCCCACCTTGTTACTTTCTGTTTTTTATCTATTTAATTGATGTATATTACCATTAAAAAAAATTACTTGATTAATTATTATTTGATTGTAAATTGTGTGCAAATCAAATTTTTGTAGCAATCAAAATTAAAAATCGAACAAATATTTATATTTAAGAATAACTAAAACTAATATCAAATTCAATAGGTAATAACTATGAGATCAAGGTATTTTTCAGAGGCTGAACGTGTTATTATTTCTAAAAACATTGGGATAATGTTAACCAGAGATTTATGGGAATTGCACTATACACAAATGTTTAACAATATTCCAAGATTAAGTCAACATCCATCAAAAATAACAAATAGAATATTAAATGAAGTTATTCATTATATCATTTTCCCAAGAAGATTGGACTATTCAGAAGACTTGATGACTAATATGGGTGGTATTGTAAATTTTGCAAAGAAAATATATAAAATTTACTTTATACTACCGCTACTTGCTAAAAAGATTGGTAAAACCAATATAACAGATGAGCAAAATGTTAAATTAATGGAGAATGGGTTTATCAATACAGTTGAAGCTTCTAGTACAGATGTATCTAACACTAACAAAAATATTTTAACTGATATGTTACCAGAATTTGCAATTACCAATAATGTCAATGAATATGGTATTGATTTGTTGCATGAAAAAATCACTAGCTTTTGTAATTTAATTGAAGAAAGGATTGATGAAAAGGTATTCCCTGGATATTATAGGCGAAACAGGAATGGAAGTTTAAGACATGTTAGACCCAATTTGAACGAAGTTTTATCTTTATTGTTCGATGAATTGGGCTACATGCAAATTGCATTCAGAACGTTTTATTCTAAACCAGATTCCAGACATGAGACGCTAGATAAAGATCAAGAAGAAGATATAGCTGCCGGTGAAAATATGGATTATATTTTTAAGCCAATGATTGAATTTTTAAATCATATATTATTTGATTTCCACACTATTCCTGAAGAGACTGAAGAAACTACTACTGATTTTTCATCAATATACGGGTGGTTAGAGTTAGAAACAAAAGTTTCAAATTTGAAGATTGGTACATTTATTCCTAAAGAGGTTATCAATAAAGAATTCAAATTAGCAAATAAAAATCTTAAAAGGTATTCAGGAAATGGATTAGATTTGAAACCTTATAAATTAATAGAAGATCAACTTAATCAAAGAATACGTTCTTTAAAAATTGATTCTAGAATTAAACTTAGTATGGGATCTAATTATACTGATTTTAAAAGGTCAAACAATGTTCTATGTATTAAATATAAAAAATTTCCATTAATGAAATCATTCAAAGAATCATTAGTTGGTGATGGTAACCTACACAGAAGATCAAATGAGAACCCAGAATCAATTCAACTCATATCACAATATCTAAAACAAATTATTTCATATATGATTGGTTTAAATATAAATAGTTATATGATTACAGATTCTTGTCATTATATTTTTCTTGAATTCACTAAAGAAATTCCACAAAATAATAACACAGAAGAAGTTTTAACACATGAGGTTGTAGGTTCAGATCATTATATAAAAATTAATGGTCAGAGAATCAAAGTAATTATTGCAGATAGATTGTTGAAATACAGAGGTATTCCAAATAATAATTATGCTATATCCCCACAATTATTATTTGCTTTGATTGCTCATAATTCATATTTAGAACAAATATTTACTAATGGCGGCTCTTCTGGTAATAGTGAAAGTTCCCAAGATGGAAATAAGGAAAATTTATTTGATTTTAGTTACAATGGTCTTCATCATTCTTCTACTTTATTAACAATTATTAGTGAATCTTTAAAGTATACCAAACAAATTCAAAAGAAATCGATATTGGATTTTTACAAATTAAATGAATCTGATTATAAAGAAACATTGACAATGGATCTTTCAAATTTATTGGAATCTGAAGGTTTTAAAATTTTAAATGCTAAAAATGGACGTTATCAAAGAAACAAATTAATTATCAAAATATCCAAGCAAATGTTGATTGATAATTCAACAATTTCAACAATTCCAAAATTAATGAAAAAGGTTGATAGTTTTAAAGGAAATGATCTTATAATTAAATTATATGATCGGTTGGTTACTGAAAATTACTACCATTCAATTCATCCAGAATATTTTAAAACTGAATTTGGTGAAAGGATTAGTTCAAAAGAATATTCAGAT
Source organism: Ruyongia namnaoensis (assembly GCA_030563805.1). NCBI lineage: Eukaryota > Fungi > Ascomycota > Saccharomycetes > Phaffomycetales > Wickerhamomycetaceae > Ruyongia > Ruyongia namnaoensis. Next base: position 229,007 of record JAJMKA010000015.1, read on the forward strand.
TCTGTTTTAAAAGAATTAAAGAATGAAGTAAAATGTTATGAGAGAATTCAAGAATTTAGTAAACACTCAAATTATGATTATGCCAATAACATAATTAATGTTCCAGAATTATTGAGTACAGAATATCTTCAAATTTCATTATCAGATCAATTGTTTAAAGATTGTGTTAATATTGATTGGAAAGGTGAAGATGATTCATTTCAAACTTATACTGGTATGGGATTGATCATGAAATATCTTCCATTTATAGATAGAAAACCAAGAAATCTATTTGAATTTTCAAAAGGCTTTGAACAATTAGATTTAATTCATGATAAAGTAAAGATTTGTCATAATGATATATCTATTGATAACATTTGTTTTGATGAACAGAATAACAATTGCTATATTTTAGATTTTGGATTTTCAAAATTTATTAATGATAAAAGAAAGTATAGTAGTTGGGAATATGAATGCAATAGAGATACACAACGATTACAAAAAATACAGAAGTTAGAACCTATACATAATTGAGCTCTTTTAAAATAAAGATAATTAAACTTTTCTAACCAATATTATATATGTGGCGTATAAGGAAAAGTCTAAAATATGAGCACTTAACTTTCGCACCGTGACAAATCTAAGTACTCATACTCCTAACTTAAGTGCTTCACTTCAGTACAACAAATTCATAAGTAATTTCAAGATTCTCTAATTTCTTTATTATCGAGTCATCAAGTGTTGTGAGTGCCACAAGAAAAGTAAAATCTGTTCAAACATTCTTCTCTATACTATCAATTTGATGGTTGAACATAGTATTTGATAACTGATGCTGGTATTGATCATTCAATCATTTATACGTCAATTACAAAGTACAAATGTCAAAGTTCAAACGTCAAACACCAATTAAGATCAGACTTCTGAATTCAGTAGTCACTTGTACATTAGTCCTTGTATCTTATAATTAGAGTATTAATTTACAATTATGTTGGTGTCCTGATTCTAATCAACTAGCGGTTATCTTTACAAAAGTACTTATGAATTTATCAATCAAAAAGAGTATTTATCAGTCAATAAGAATTGTTCTTCTCTATTTTTCCTTTATCCTTCTCTCTAAACTCTGAAGTTGGAATTATCTTTTCTTCTATATAACTATTCTAAATCTTTATTTGAAACAGCATTAACAGCAACAGCTTCAGATGTAGCAACTGAGGTGGTAGCAGTTGGACTAATTTCAGAATTCCAGCTGATGATACTATTTGGAAAAACATTTTCAACTAATTACATAACTGTTTCTACTGAAATTACTTATCTACACACTAATCTCTTTCATCTACATTGGTTCAACTACTTCATCAAAATTTATCACTGATCAATCATTCGACAGTTTTACTGATACAGTTAACAGCTTCACACATCTTTATAAATAAACATATAGATTAATATTACTCAATCAAAATATACTAACTGCTGGTCAAATAACTAGTAATGTAAAAAATCATCATGTAATGGACTTACTTAATAATAAAAAAAAATAATAACAACTTATAAGTTGGAATTTGGAGGTTTAAAATGAGGTTTAAGTGTTGTTGTAAGTTGTAACATTTTATAATATTGAAAACTTTTAAGCTCTAGCAGCTCAGCACTTAACTTCAGTCCATGCCAATATTGAGCACTTAGATTTTGTATGTGAGCGTCTGGTTTTGGAACGTTCCTATTACCACTACTTAAGATTGGAATGGCAGCACTTAACTTTGGTACGCTAGCACTTAACTTTGGCACGCTAGTACTTAACTACGGAATGGCACTTAACTTTGGTATGCAACATATATTGTAAAATATGAAGGTGTCAGGGTGTCTTATAGAGCACGTGACTTACTACAAAGTAAATAAAAGCGTCCATTTAATATATATTGCCACTTACTTATCGTTCTAATGTATATTCGTATATTCAAGCAACGTAGCTATTATAGTGTATTATATTACATACTAGATTCAACTTATATTTTTATTATATAAAAAGTTTGAGCAAAGCAATTTTTGTAGCAATAAAAATCAAAAATCAAAAAATTATTCACAACTTTACCAATAACTAAAACTAATATCAAATTCAATAGGTAATAACTATGCGCCCATCAAGGTATTTTTCAGAGGCTGAACGTGTTATTATTTCTAAAAACATTGGGATAATGTTAACCAAAGATTTATGGGAATTGCGTCATACACAAATGTTTAACAATATTCCAAGATTAAGCCAAAATCCATCAAATATAACAAATGAAATATTAAATGAAGTTATTGATTACATCCTTTTCCCAAAAGACATAGAGGACTATTCAGAAGTACTAATAACTAATATGGGTGGTATTTTAAATTTTGCAACGAAGATATATAAAATTTACTTTATACTACCACTACTTGCTAAAAAGATTGGTAACACCAATATAACAGATGACCAAAATGGTGAATTGGTGAAGAATGGGTTTATCAATGATGTTTTAAGTTCACAAACATCTAGCAGAAATATTTTTACTGATAGTCTTCCAGAATTTTCAATTACCAATAATCTCAATGAATATGGTATTGATTCGTTACATGATAGAATTACTAGCTTTTGTAATTCAATTGAAGAAAGGATTGAGGAAAAGGTATTACCTGGATATACTAGTCGAAACAGAGATGGAAATTTAAGACAAGTTAGACCCCATTTGAACCAATATTCATATTTATTTACATTCAATAGATTCATGAAAGCTTTGAGCACTGCATTCGAAACCTTTTATTTGGAGTCAGATTCTAGACAGAAGCTAGATAAAAATCAAGGAGAAGACATAGCTGCTGATGAAAATATGGACTATATTTTTAAGCCAATGATGAATTTTCTAAATCTTATATTATTTGATTTTAACACTATTAATGAAACTACTATAACTGATTCAATATCAATATATGGGCGGTTTAAGTTAGAAACAAAAGTTTCAAATTTGAAGATTGATACCTTTATTCCTAAAACCATTATCAATAAAGAATTCAAATTAGCAGAGAAAAGGCCAAGGAGATATACAAGAGATGGTGAATTAGATTTTGAACCTTATAAATTGATAGAAGATCAACTTAATGAAAGAATATCTTCTTTAAAAATTGATTCTAGAATTAAACTTAGTATGGGCTCTAATTATACTGATTTTAAAAGGTCAAACAGTGTTCTATACATTGAATATAAAAAATTTCCATTAATGAAATCATTCAAAGAATCATTAGTTAATGATGGTACTGAAATAAAATCAATTGAAAACCCAGAATCAATTAAACTCATATCAGAATATTTCAAACAAATTATTTCATATATGATTGGTCTAAATATGAACGGTTATATGATTACAGACTCTTGTCATTATATTCTTGTTGAATTCACTAAAGAAATTCCACCAGATAATAATACAGAAGAAATTTTAACACATGAGGTTGTAGGTTCAGATCATTATATAAAAATTAATGGTCAGAGAATCAAAGTGATTATTGCAGATAGATTGTTGAAATACAGAGGTATTCCAAATAATAGTTATGCTATATCCCCACAATTATTATTTGCTTTAATTTCTCATAATTCATATTTAGAACAAAGATTTACAAATGACAGTAAATCTAATACTAGTGGCAGTAGCTCTAATACTAGCCAAACAAGTTCTTCTGGTAATAATGAAAGTTCACAAGGTGACAATAATCATGATAATGACAACAATGACCACAATGATGAAAATGATGACAATGGTTTTGATTTTAGTTACAATGGTCTTCATAATTGTTCTACTTTATTAACCATTATTAGTGAATCATCAAAGTATACAAAACAAATTCAAAAGAGATCGATATTGGAGTTTTACAAATTCAATGAATCTGATTATAAAGAAACATTGACAATAGATCTTTCAAATCTATTGGTTTCTCATGATAATATTGAA
>JAJMKA010000016.1:0-29451 GCA_030563805.1 Ruyongia namnaoensis
TTATAATCAGGAAAAACTTATCTATTTAAAACAGTGAAATCCTTTAGAATTCAAAAAGGAGGATTTCTTTAAGTATATAGAAAAATAATCAAAATCACAATTAACTTATATCTTAGATTAAATCTTAGACATATCAATATTCACTTGTAACAACTATTCAAATAGGGCAGATTTTTATAGTGTCAATAAATATAAAACAGTAGATTCTGACATCCGACCACACTAACGACTTCCGGTAAAATTGTTATATGCACTCCCACACTGTGTCGCGAACCAGATACGTCACCATCATCAACATGTCATAGAGACAGAGGCAGAATTCGTGGGGTTTAGACTAGTTTTGCATCGATCTAGCGCTTAGGAACTATTTATATTGAGCGTTAGATGTGTTAGACTCGTTACTTTCATGCTACAAACTCAATTAAAGCCAGTAGAATATATATGGTTGACAAATGGTATTTAGTGGCTCCTAGAAAACAACTCTGGATCTTGAAGAAAAAATTTTTTGCGCAAAACAATGTTTATTTTATTCATAACAAGATATATATTTCCAACTTTTTTACAAAGAATATAACAAGAAAATACTCTTACTTTAACACAGGTTTAACAGATCATGAAGTTTGCAGAATATTTATCTGATAACCTTGTGGCAGAATGGAAAGGAAAGTATTTGCCATATAAAGAAGGGAAAAAGAGAATAAAGAAAGTTGTTGCATCCTCCACCGTTGACACCTCCAGTGTAAACAATAACAACAACTTCAACAGCACCATAATACACAACACAAATGATGCTTCAAATACACCAACACCAACACCTTCCAACTATCAAACTCCAACTTCAACAAGAAATCCCAACGTTCCTACGTTAACAATAAGTTCTACTGATGGAAATACAGGTACTGCTAATGATTTAACCCCTCTACTTCTAACAAGAGATACAGCATCAGAGATACAACCATATACCTCGAGAATATCTACAAATAACACTATGGCTAGCATAAGGGATGAGCTACGACTACCAGATGAAGACAGTTTTTATATTTCTCAAGCTGAAAAACAAGCTAAAATGGATTTCATCAAATGGTTAGAATATGAATTGGAATTAATCAATAGATTCTATAAAGAAAGAGAAATACAAGCTGTTAAAAGATTTCTACAGATAGAAGATCAAATCACTCAACTTAAAGAAGCGAAGTTAGTTCTGAAAAGTTATGGTTTAAGTAGAGTTATCAGCCATTCTTCAACAAGGGATAATAATGCTAAAAGAGATCGTTATCATCATCATAGGTTAGAAAGTTTTGAGAAATATGAATGGCCTTCATTACCAAGTTTTGACTTTTTAAAACAAAAGACTACAAAGAAATCAAAGAAACAACAACAAACTTTAAAACCTGATAATCCTTTAGATCCGCTTGATGATAATAGAGTTATAAGTATCACAGCTGATGCACATGTTAAAGATTATGAAATTACAAAAGTTCCTTATATTTCAGCTAAAAGACAAATCAAATTAGCAACAATAGAACTTTATAGAACATTAGAGTTATTGAAATCTTATAGAACTCTGAATCTTACAGCTTTTAGAAAATTAATGAAAAAATTTGATAAACAAACTGGTTCAAAATATTCAAATTGGTATTTAGAAAGAGTAACTTCAAGTCATTTGGGTACAAGTGAAATCGTTGATGATTTAATTCCAAAAGTTGAAGAGATGTATTGTGTTTCTTTTGAAAATGGTAATAGAAAAATTGCTTTAGAAGAATTAAGAACAGATGCAAAAGAAGATCAATTTTATAAATCAATGTATTTTTCAGGTATTCTATTAGGTTTAGGTATTCCTTTATTCTTATCAGCTTTATTCAATGGTATTCATAAGACTTTAGATCATGATTTATTCGAAGGAAGATATATGTTACAAATTTGGGGTGGTTTCTTCTTATTAATATTTATGGGTCTGTTGTTTGGTGTTGATTGCTTGATTTGGAATAAATATAAAATAAATTATGTTTTTATCTTTGAATTCAATACAAAGAATGCTTTAAACTATAAACAATATCAACTAATTCCAGCTATTTTATTCTTTCTTCTTTCACTTATGGCATGGTTAAATGTTAATGATTTTTGGCCACAAATATTTCCAGGAAGATATTGGCCATGGGTATATTTAACTGTTTTGCTTGGTACAATCTTATTACCTTTTGATGCTCTTTATCCTTCTGCTAGAAATTGGTTAATTAATATTATTTGGAGAGTTATACTTTCAGGTTTTTACCCAGTTGAATTTAAAGATTTGTTCTTTGGTAATATATTATGCAGTTTACCATATACTATGGGTAATATTTCATTCTTCTTTTGCATATATGCAACTAATTGGCAAGGTATAAATGATGGTACTGATAACTCCATTTGTGGTTCTTCAAGATCAAGAGCAATGGGTTTCTTGTCTTGTCTTCCAGCTATTTGGAGAAGTTTGCAATGTTTTAGACGTTATGGTGATACAGGGGATTGGTTCCCACATTTAGCTAATATGGTAAAGTATATGATTTTAACTTCATATTTCATGATGTTAAGTATTTATAGAATTAATCGTTCAGAATCTAATAGAGAAATATTTATGCTTATTGCATGTATAAATGCTGTTTACACTGCATTATGGGATATTGTTATGGATTGGTCATTATGTCAAAATCGTTACCTATTAAGAAAGAACATTGTATTTCCAAAATGGGTTTACTATTTCTCAATGATTTATGATGTTGTTGTTAGAATGCATTGGGTTTGTTATGCTTTACTTGGTCCTCATATTCAACAATCAGCAGTTATTAGCTTTTTGATTGCCTTTGCTGAAGTTTTTAGAAGATTTCTTTGGATGCTAATCAGAATGGAAAATGAACATGTTGCTAACATTGAAATGAATAGAGCGTCAAGAGAAGAACCATTACCATATCCAACAAAGAGAAAAGACATATATGCACAAATAGAGGATTCTGCATCCGATATTGTTCCATTGACTTTCTTGGATGAAGAAGAAAGAGTTGGTGGTAACTATCAATCAACTTCAAATAACCTTGGTTCAGAAAGCTCTAATAAGACTAATAGAACAAGAAGAAATTCAATTTACAGTACAAATGTCTTCCAAGCCTTCTCAAATGCTATTGTTAATGCACATGCTAAAGATTTCCAACTTAAGAAGAGAAGTCAAAGCCATAGATCACAGAGTTCAGAAGATGATGAGGAGGAAGAATATGAAGATGATGACGATAATGATGGTAATTCACTATCAGAAGATTTAATAAGAGATGAAAATTCAGTGTACCAATATAGTACTGATGATGAAATGAGTGGAATAGAATCCATTAATGATAATTTACATAGTGAATAATTATAGCTTATTTTCTAATCTTAATTTATTTATTTAACTACTAACTAACATTCTACATAAACTGATGATTAAATAGACTTAAAATGATATATATGATTGCATAAACTGCATAGTTAAACTTTATGAATAAATATAATAATATTTGATATATTTTTTACTTAAATGTTTTTTCTTTCTTAATAACCTTGAACTTTTGCATAGTTTGGTGGATATAATCTTTTGTAGATAACTTTTGATGTCCAGATAGGTAAGATAGATAAAGCTAATATTACTGCTAATTGAATATAAAATGAAACACCAACCATATAATCTAAATCAAAGTAATCTGATAAAAATGGAACAGAAGCAACATATATGACTAGAGTTGCTACTTCAGAAAATATCATAATTGGTCTCCAACTGTGAATTTCAATACCAACCATAACTAATTCATTGAGAACTAATGCACTGAAACATAGTGATACCATTCTATTGAAATCTTCTGTTGCTAAACTGGTAAATCCTTGAGAAAATAATTGAATAACAGCACCTTGATATAAAGAGACAGCACACCAAACAAAAAATGTAATGTAACTTAAAGACTTACCAGAAGTCAATTCATGATATAATTCAGGGAATACAAAACAAACTTCTTTTTGAACATCATAATCAAAAACTAAAGCAAAAACAGGCATCATTGTATAACAAGTTGCATAACCAACCATTAAAAACCCAGTAATCAATGCAATTGGTTCATAAGAAGACATGATTGAGAAAATAGCTTGAGCAACAGATATTAACAAACCTCTATGAATAACAAATTGTCCTAATTTGGCAGATCTCTTATAACTATTTCTACCATGCCATAATAATAAAGTGGTTAAGTGACAGAATTGTGTAATAGAAAAATCAGCAGCTAAAGAAGCTTGTTTACCTTCTTTACCAACAATACCAACACCAACATCAGCACATTGGATCATACTAACATCATTACCACCATCACCAATACAACAGACTCTCTTTTTAGTAATTTCACGAATCAATAATGCAACATCAGCTTTTTGTTGTGGTGTACAACGACAAGCAATAACACATGGTAAATGAACAACAATATCAAAAAATTCTTGTCTGAAATTTCTTAAGTATAAACCAAGTGATTCACCATCAATTAATAAACAAGAATTAGTGTTGACTCTTAGATATTCTAGTTGGTTCATAGCACCTTGAGGTTTGTTTACTCTTGTAACAGTGTGAACATATTGACCTCTTGAAATTAATCTGGCACTGACAGATACACAACGAGCAGTTTCAACTTTATCACCAGTTAACATCCAGATTTTAATACCAGCATTTCTTAATAATTCAATAGAAGATTTAACATCTTTTTGTAATTTATCTTCAACACCAGTTAAACCCAACAGTTCTAAATCATGTTCAAGATATTGTAATAAAACTCTTTGCATTTCAGCATCTCTATTTGACATTGCAGCAGATGCTTGTTCATATTTATCTTTAAAAGTTTGGTAAAGTTGAGGAGTTAACTTCTTTCTACCAATAACTAAAGTACGTAAACCTTCTCTTGCCATGTTACTAGTTTCTTCATCTAACCAATCATTAGATTGAACAATTTTAGTCATAACAGTATCAGCACCTTTTTGCAAAAACCATAAATCATCATTCTTACGATCTTGAATAATTATACCCATTCTCTTTGAATCAGAGTTGAATGGGAAAACTTGAAGAATATCATATTCCCAATTTTGATGTGAACCTTCATGATAAAGGGTAATACTATGACGATCTCTTTTGACCAGTGACAAACCAACTTGTTCAGTAAACTTAACTATAGCAATTTCATCAGGTGAAGCAGCTTGATATGTAACTTCACCATCTTCTAAAGTTGGTGTAACATTATGACAAATAGCTAAAGTTGAAACTAAATCACGAACTCTATTTCCTAAATCTCTTTTATTTGGAACTTTTTTACCACTTGGACCATCAGCATTGCTAACATAATCTGTAACTATATCCATTGAATCAGTAGCATATGAAACAGTACCAAGATGTAATTTTTTCAATTCCATATCATTTTGTGTTAAAGTACCTGTTTTATCTGATAATAAATATTCAATTCTACCTAAATCTTCAGGAATTGTACTTGTTCTAACAATTGTATCTTTAATCTCTTTATCATGTTCTATTTGGTATGCATATACTGATTTTGCTAAATCTAAATTAACTCTCAAAGAAACAGGAATAATTGTTGAGAATAAAATTAAAAATCTCATGACATCTAAATACCATTCATCACCAAAACCATTTATAGCAACTAAACCAAAAGATAAAACAAAAACACATGCACATAAAATCTTAGAAATTCTATTAATTTCCATTTCTAATAAACCAATCTTAACACCAGATTTTGTTGTATTCATAGCTTGTCTTGTATCAACACCAGTATATATGATACAACCAATTGCAGTACCTGAAGCTAAAACAGTATTAGCCCACAATGTATTATCAATTGTTAAACCTGTTGTAGAGTTATCATAAGTCATTTGACCTAAGAATGAATGAATAGATTTTTCAGGTGCTGATGCAGTAATATTTATCTTTGTTAATTCATCTAATGAAAGATTTTGAGTAAGTGGAGGTGCGATTCTTAATTTCCAATCAGTTTCACCATCTAATTGATCTGTCTTAATAAATGATTCACCAGTATGTTCACTAGATTGTAAAAGAATCATATCAGCTGGAATTCTTGTATCTTTATGGATTTTAACTAAATCACCAACAGTTAAATTTCTACTTTGAACTAATTTTGATTGACCAATAACTTCATATAATTCATTATTAGCATCAGCATCTCTTCTACGTCTTTGAATATCATCCATTGCTTCTTTACTCATAGTAACAGTTAAAACAAATGCTAGTGGTACAATATATGATGACAGGTAACCAATTCTTAAAGCAGGAATGGCTTGTGATAATGCAACTATTAAAAAATATAAATTAAAAAAGAATTTGAATTGTTCATAAAGAATGATTGGAATAAATGTAACAGGATTGTATTTGGCATTAGATATAGCATTTGATGGGAAATTAGAGCTCGGTATACCTGGGTAAACGTTTCTTTCAATGTTTTTATCAGTCAGTTGTAAAGATGAACTTCTTCTTGATAATGATTTTGTAGAAGGTAAAGATTTAAATATTGAAGTAAATTTATTCCAAGGAGATTGACTTTCAGATGAACTAAATGATCTTCCACTATTATTTCCATTTGTATAATTGTTTTGATTTTGATTAGAACCTATCAGAGGAGCATTATCATTTAATAAATCATCAAATGAATCATTTTTCTTATTTTTAGACATGTTAACTAATGGGATATTATTATTTATGCTATTTGAATTTAAATTAACCACAGAACTTGTTTCACTATAGTTATTGAATGGATTATTATCTGTTAAATTGGCTAATGCAGCATCTAAAGAATCATCAAATTGTTCATCAAATGAAGTGACACTACTTTTACGACGCTTGTGATATTGGTCTGATAACGGCATCTGTTTATTGTTAGGAAAAGGTTTTTGAACTTTGACTAATTCGTTACCTTTTTCTTCAGTTAATTGATTTGGAAAAGGATGAATATATTAGTTCAAAATTTGATTTGTGGTTGAAGATGCAGTTTATCCTTTGTAAATGAGATGGCTATGGACTTTTTTTGTTGATAAATATTGAGGTGTTTTTAAGGATACGATGCTTTAAACTTTATCCTTTTATTAAAGTATTGAATCACAGTCCAACTTCACTGTCTATATCAATGACCAGTCTTGGATATTATTATCAATATCTAATGAATTGATTGTATAGTGACTCTATAAAATATAGATAAGATAAATGTTTAAAAATCTAAAGGAAAGCTTATAATTTTATTTATGGTGTCTTTGTTTTTTTTTTGTAAAGTTGGTGGTTTGAATTTTTTGGCAGAGAAATTTCTTTATGGCTCAAATATTGGTTATGAAGGTTAGTATAAATGCTACAATTATGACGTAAATATCTCCCTAACTCACAAGATGGACTACATTAATAAACTACAATTGAAAGTAATGGAAAAACAATTTTTTTGGTAACCTTAAATGGTAAAACTCATGATTTTTGGATAAATTATATTAAATGGAAACAAAATATTTAAATGAACAATTTTTTTTTTTGATTATTCTAATGACTTTATTTTAATTTAGATTGAATACAACTTATTTCTTGGATTTGGAAGCTTTCTTTTCAGCTTTCTTTTCCTTTTCAGCTTGTTCTTTTAAGACACGCTTGACAATCTTTTGTTCTTCAATTAAGAAAGCTCTGACAACTCTTTCCTTAACACAGTTAGCACATCTTGAACCACCGTAAGCTCTTGAGACAGTTTTGTGTGTCTTTGAAACTTGAGCGTATTGTCTTGGTCTTAAAGCAGAAACACCTGGTAAAGCGATACCACAGTCACCACATTTTGGTCTGGTACCAGTCTTTTTGACGTGTTGAGCGACTAATTTACCACCTGGGGTTTTAACAACTTTGATCTTGTTAGAACGAGTGTTATCTATAATAATAATGATATTCTGTTAGTATTTTTGTTTCATAATTTTTAATGTTTATAGGAAAATGTGTGTTATTACTTTTGATCAACATCTGAATGTCAAAATATTTGTATGTTATATCCCATTTAAAATTACTTAGTCATATACTAGTCTCTTGTATTGTTGTTGTATAGTCTTTATTCATTACTTTTAATGATAGATCTGTTTGATTTTTGATGAATTTCTGACTTGATGAGTTGAATTTCTTTATACATAAAATAATCAAAACAATTAACATATCATAACAATCATTTTAAAAGGTTCTATTTGAGATAAACTGATTCTTTTACTTCCTCTATTAATAATTTTATTCCATTGACAATGATGATTAACACATTTTGGTTGTATTAACTGACTTTTATTACGAATTAATTATCTTTAAATATATCTTCACATTCAACATTCATCCTTCAAGATACAACAAACATTCAAATATTGATCATTTTGATTTGTAACAACGTTCTCCTTATAACATTTATCATTGCATAGTTACATACATGGATTTCTCTTTCTGTAGGTTACTCTTTGAGCCATCTTGTCTTACAATATCACTTAAAAGCTTAATACTATACAGTGTTAGTTTTGATGGAAATTTGTTTTTGAAAAATTCTGACAGAGTCTGTGGTGTTTGGATTTTCGCTCAAAAATATGAAAGGAAGAAAAAATTTGTGACTGCTTAATTTTTGCCCTAATGAAATGCACGTGACTTTAGGGTTAGGGCAAGTAATATCTAAACAATGTAATTCTACAATTCTAATTTATTACAAAATCATACACATTTATTATAACAAAGCACAGTAATGTTAACTATTTATATTCAATATGACAGTTTTAACCTAATCTTTAATTCATATATTTGATTTAAAGTACTGAGGGACTTTAGTTTTCAACAGCAATGGCTTCGATTTCAAGCTATAATTTAGATATGTTAGTAACCAGAATTCATCATACTTTGTTATATTATTGTTTGTTTGTTTTTAACAATAGAAATGTTGGAAAGGAATACATACATCGACACCTAATGGTAAACTCTTGACAGCAACACATGATCTAGCTGGCTTGTGTTCTGAGAAGTACTTAGCATAGACCTTGTTGAATTCAGCGAAATCATTGATATCAGCTAAGAAAACATTGACTATAGAATAACAATTGATATGTTAGTAAATCATTCTTATATGTTTCTAGTTATTTGAATATTTTAATTGTAATTGTAGGAATAAAGATACTTACTCTTAACGGTTTTATCTAAACCAGAACCAGCTTCTTCTAAAATGTTCTTAACGTTTTGTAAACATTGTTCAGCTTTATCAGAGATAGTACCAACAACTGGTTTGTTATCTGGGGTGTATGGAATTTGACCAGAAACATAAACAAAGTCTAAAAAGATATAATTGAATTGATTGTTAATATTGGTTTTTGGATCATTGTTTTATTTATTGAACAATAGGAGTAATACTTACTGTTAGCTTTGATAGCTTGAGAATATGAAGCAGCAGCTGGTGGAGCGTTCTTGGTAGCAACCTAGGCAATAGACATTGAGCTGTTAGTATAAATTATTCATCAATTGACTTTTATAGAAGCAATATATATCACATTCTTCGAACTTGAAAAGTGGAGGACTTTAGGATCAAATCTTAAAATACTCGACACAAAAATAGTTATGATTGTGGATCACATACTGGAGTAATAGTAGTTAAAGATCTAGCAGACATGGTAAAAGCTCTTGATGATTGAGATCTGGCAATAGAGAAAGCTGATTGTAAGAAAGACATTTAAATTGGTTGTCAAAATAGTTGAAGTTGCGAAAAGTGGATTATAATTTCCAAGTATTTCCAATATTTGTTTTTCTGATTTTTTCAGTAATAGATTTCCCTTTTTGGTATAAATTGTAACTACTAATTATAAAATCAACCTGTTAAAGAGAATATACAGTGCTACTAATATGGATTTATAAATCATATGCAAAATGCTGTTTACTCTATATATACAATACAGTTATACCTGTTTAATATAAACTTTTGATTGAACCAACATTTCTTTTGATTGTGGTTTTGTAAACTAATAATACCACAATGATACTCTAAGTTGATAACTTATTTGGTTGATAATGTACAATAATCTATTTACATGGAAATATCAGAATCTTAATTATTACTTATATTCAATTAGTTTTTAGTATTTGTATCAGTACCAGTGAATTTTTCACCACTCAAAGGTTGAACTTGTTCATATTGTTTCCTTAGTTCTATTTGTAAATCATGTTCTTGTTTATTGACTAATAATTTTCTTTTTAATTCTTTATCTTTCATTCTTTGAGCATCCTTTATAGGACCTTGATGTAAAGCCTAAATATTAATTAATGTTAGAAACCATTCAATTCTTTAATTTAAACCAAAAAATATTTCAACTTACATTTCTTTCTTCTTCTTGCATAACATGAACCCAGATGATGGTAGCGGTCGTTACTGCTATAGTTGTTCCTAAAGTTATCTTACTAGCTGTAGACATCTTGGATTAATGGTGTGTTGTTATCTGATGATGGGATTTGAAATTTGAGTTCAAGTAGAAATAAGTCTGATGATTTCACTTTAATTAATTGAATCCCCATACAAATTATGACAGACCCGTCACCCGGATATTAAACGGCTTTAAATCTGAGTTAAAAAGGACTTAATAGGAAATCTAATGAAGTATAATTGAAATTCGATTAAAGTACTACATTTGACCTTTATTAACAACTATTTTTTATTTATTTTGATACTTTTATTAAAACTGTTTTGAATGAATATTTTTTGGTTCCTCGAATCTTTTTTACATTTTTTATAATTTACACTCAAAAATAATATTAAGCGAAGAAAGACCAGAAATCAAACAAAATAAACAAAAATCCCCTGGACAACAAACAAACCAACACGCTCCCTATTCCATACGCTCTTCATCAGATCACCATGGAGGTATGTACACAGGTCTACTAATCTATAACAGAGTCGTGTGGTCGTCTTTTCTGTTGACAAATTCACTATTTTGTTCTATTGTTACTAACTTTGAGGACTCCTCAATCCCAAATAGCATCAAGAACAACCCATATTCCATAATAAAGATTCAGCACAACCAATAATCATACCAGGGCATGATCCAACTCAATTCAATGGCCAAAATATAGGTCAGGAGTCTTATCATTCAGCAAGATCTTATACAGACCCTCATAATATAACTGAAACTAATGATCCTTATTCTTATGTTAGCTCCTCTGTTAATTCAACAAACTCACAATTAATCTTCAATAGTTATACAAATAGTCAAGGTGGTGCCATGATGTCAAATATGAGAAATCAGATTGTACCTGGTCAATCTCCTAGAATAGATAATGCTCCATCAACATTGATCAATGGCACTCAAAGAGGTTCAATAAGTGAATTATCAGCACCTTCAAGTTTTGGACAACATGTGCAGCCTTCCATGCCTCAACATAGAAGTTTACTGACATCGACATTTACAAACCAACAACCTACACAACAAATTCAACAACAACAACAGCAGCAGAGTGTACCACAATATGATTCATATCTTGGTTCAAAACCTTCAAGTTTTAGAAACCCAAGTCTTCAAACAAGTTATTTTAGTTCATCACCTTCTGCTAATAGAACAATAGACACAGGTTCAAGTTTTCCAAACAGAACAGCAATTCCAATTCCTACAACATCATCTCATTTTAAACAATCAGAAGTCATAAATTCATATACACCATTTCATAATACCCCTAGTGCAGTTTCTTCATCATATTCATCAGCAACATCAACAACTTTACCAAACCAACCATTTTATGTCCCAAATCCTAATGTTGTCAATAATAAACTCAATACCAGTACAGGAAATTTACCTCAGTTCCATCCAACACCTTCTATGCCTACCACTAATGTAACTACTGAACCAGCTGTACAGAGTGGATTTGGTTCTTATTCTTCTTCAATGACTAGGGATAGTACCTTAACGTCATCATCATTTTCAAATAATATTTCTAGAACTAATATCAATCAAAATCCAATAAACATTCCTCGTAATGATTCTTCACATTCAACATTGCATCCTCAACCTGAAGAATATAATCCAAATTTATTCCCAGCATCAGTTGTTAATGATGAACAAATAATACAAAAATCAGAACAAAATGGTTATCAAGATAATAATAATGATAATGACTCTTCAATTAATGATACAAAAATTTCAGATACACATCTTGATATTGTTAACTATCCTGCTAATGATCTTTTATTAATGCTGAGTGCTCTATTACAAAAAATTGTTCAAGCAAATGATAATTTACATCCGCATCATTATCATAATGCATCACAACTTCATCAATCTAATAAATTTACAGCAAATGTATTGGCATTTCATGGTAGAAATGTTCCTGCTATTTCATTACATGCATATTTAACAAGAATTCTTAAATATTGTCCAGTAACAAATGAAGTATTTTTAACTTTACTGGTATATTTTGATAGAATAGCTAAAAGAGCAAATTCAGGTGAATTTAATAATTTAAATTCTAATAATTCAAATGATCCAGATAACCAATTATTTGTTATGGACAGTTATAACATTCATAGATTAATTATTGCAGGTATTACAGTTGCTTCTAAATTTTTTAGTGATGTTTTTTATAAAAATTCAAGATATGCTAAAGTTGGTGGTTTACCATTAGATGAATTAAACCATTTAGAATTACAATTCTTATTATTAACTGATTTTAGATTGATGATTCAAACTGAAGAATTACAAAGATATGCTGATTTGTTACTCAAATTCTGGAAAAGAGAACAAAGTAAAAATGCAGACAATAGTGAAAATAATGATTCTATAATGACAGACGATAACGGTCAAGCAACATGAAACTGTTTCAATCCATACAAAAAAAGACATGATAATTTTCTACACATATATTCCTACACTCGCTTTAACTTATTTCATTTCAATTTCAGTTCTGATTTAATTTTTACTGATACTTTCTTAATTTATATTGTTTACTTATTTTAATATATTTAATCATTTTCCCATTTTTCCCCAAAAAAACAACATTTAAATTAATTATATTTGTAATATTAATGAAATTTTAATTAATAGATATAGAGTAAATTCTACAATATTGTTCAATAAAAGATAATTAGTTTAAAAAGAATTTGAAATTAAAAAAAATATGCACACTTAAAGTAAGCTCGCTAATAAAAGTCAGAACTTCTTATTTATTTAATGAAAATACCCCCCTTAAGATTGAAATCAAAGATAATAAAATAATCATTTTTAAAAACATTAAAACACCTTTATTATTCTAGTCCTATTCTTTCTTTTTAATTGAGTATAAACTTGATTAATAATTGTTATGAATAAATATTTCTTCTGAATTCTATAATCTTGAAACCATAATTTTAACAGAAAAGATGCAACCAACAAATAATAGCTTCTTAACGTAATCTTCTAGCTTCACGTTCTGATTCCATTAATGATAAGATATCGTTTTCACGAACTGGACCTTTAACGTTTCTGACAATACTTCTTGAAGAATCATCTAAAAATTCAACTCTGACTTGGGTAACACCACCTCTTGAACCGGTTCTACCTAAGACCTTGATAACTTTAGCTAAAGTAACTGGAGCAGCTTTTGAATCCATTTTGTATTGATTTATTTATGTGTAGTAACTGTTATATAACACTTCTTCAATCTACTTCTCTTGATGTTTTTTTTAAAAGAAATTTTTGTTTGTATTTTTTTCAAATGCGTAACTTTCAGTCCGAGAACCGCTAAAGCTGCGTAATTTACAGAACTCTCGCTATTCTCTCTCTAAATGGTTTAGAATCTCCTTCTAAAATTTTGAAATTATAATCAACAAAAAAATAAGTTAAACGTGTGATCTAGAGGTCAAAAAGGTATCAAAATGAAGCTGCTGAACTAGTACATTACATTAAGCTAAAAAATAATATCAAACTCCAAGATTTTCGCACCAAAGAAGTAAAAAAAGAGCAAAAAAATCTTCCCCGCCAGGAGTCGAACCTGGAATCTTCTGGTTTCAGAAGTAACTACTTAAATCGTAGCCAGACGCCGTGACCATTGGGCCACGAGGAACAGATTTCAAAAATTTGAATTTTCACTGTTCCTTTTATAATGAGCTCGTGATTACGTAAGATATTACGTAATCCATATTATTATTATTATTAAACTACTATTGAATTACAGATATATATGATTACAAATTTTGAAGAGGAATAATATTCATTCTTTTTTAATAATTAATTAATCTTTTATTTTAAATTTATATAACAAATATATGTGAAACTTTGCCTATTAAAAAAAAAAAAATCCAGGATTTTTCCCATTGTGTTTCCAACATTGTTATAAATAATGATTTCTTGGTGTTAACAAGTGATAAAGTTAAATATAATTACTCTACGTATTTGATACATCAATTGTCATTATATCTATACCATTTTCTTGGAAATTCCACACTTACAACCTTGTTTAAATTTCATTTTTTTGTCGAAATGTGGTAACTTCATCAGTACAAATAAATGTCATAAAAAAAATTCAAAAACCTATAAAAGCTTTTAATTATCTTCTCATAAATAAATCATTATAAGTTGTATTGGCAGGCCAGTTACTACTCATAAATATACTTCTAAAGTACACTATTCAGAAGAGTTATACCCACTAGATACACTAAGTAGTACAACATTCATTTTCATACACTGTCTTCTAGTATAAACTCACGTCATTAATCACATTTTTTTATAAACAATAGGAATTTAAACAACAGGGTTTAACAACACAACAGCATTAGATATCAACATATCATTCATCATAAACAAGCATACAGAATAGCATTTTTTTAAAATCATGGGGCTTTTAATTCAAGAACCCGACTATGATGGTCCAATCACTGGTACTTTTGAAATGATTTCAGATAAATCAAATGAATCCACAGGAGCTACATCAACTTTTGTAGAATCATCAAATCAATCAGAACTAAAAAAGACTAAAAATGGTATTATTCTAAATCCACAACCACATGATAATCCAAATGATCCTTTAAATTGGCCTATTTGGAAAAGAGATCTTTCTTTATTAGTATTAGGTTGGCATTGTTTTGTTGGTGGTGGTCAATCATCAATGTTAGCAGCTGGTATGACACAAATGGAAGAAGAATTTAATAAAAGTGCAAGTGTTATGGCATATTTAGTTGGTGGTTTTATGCTTTCATTAGCATTTGGTGCTTGTTTTGCTTCACCAACTGCTATTCTATTTGGTAAAAGAATTGTTTATATTTTTGGTATTGCATTATTTTTAGGTGGTACTATTTGGGGTGCTCTTGCTAAAGATTTTAATTCTTTAATGGGTTCAAGAGTCTTAATGGGTATTGGTATTTCACCAATTGAATCATTACCTTCATCAACTATTGCAGAAATTTATTTTGCACATGAAAGAGCTTATAGAGTTGGTATTTATACATTATTATTATTAGGTGGTAAAAATTTAGTTCCAATGTTTAGTGCCTTTGTATTTCAAAATCTTGATAGACATTGGCTTTTCTGGATTTGTACAATTATTGCAGGTATTGATTTAACTTTAACAATTTTATTTGTTCCAGAGACTTATTGGTCAAGATCATTAACACCACCTGATAAAAGATCAATTGAAGAAACTAAAATGGCAAGAAAAACTTTACAAAGAAGAATTTTAACAGAAACATCAGCTAATATTCATCATCCAAATTCATTTGCAGAAGTTTATAATGATGATGAAAGTTATGATTCAGATAATGAACATCAAATGAATCCAATTGGATTAACTGATCCAACTACAAATATCCATGATAAAGATATTGAAGATCAAGAAATTAAAAGAAAATCATATATTAATCAATTAGCATTTTTAAGTGGAAGACATTCAATTGATAGATGGTGGATGGTATTTTTAAGACCTTTTGTTTTATATACATATCCTCATGTTTTATTTGCATCATTTCTTTATGCATTTGCAGTTGTTTGGTTAATTATGATTAGTGAAGTTGTTTCAAATATTTTTGTTAATAATCCATATAATTATTCAAAATTAACAATTGGTTTATTCTATATTAGTCCATTTGTTGGTGGTTCTTTAGGTTCAGCTGTTGCTGGTAGAATTAGTGATATTTTAACAAGATATTTAGTTAAAAAGAATAATAATATTTATGAACCAGAATTAAGATTATTTATGGTTATTCCATCAATTTTAACAGTTTGTATTGGTTTAATGGGTTTTGGTTGGTCTTCAGAAAATGGCGATCTTTGGGTTGGACCAGTTATCCTATTTGGTGTTTTAGCCTTTGGTTCATCATTATCATCAACTACATCAATTACATTTGCTGTTGATTCATATAAAGTTTTTGCAGGTGAAACACTTGTTTCTTTAAATGTTATGAAAAATGTAATTGGGTTCCTATTCTCATTATTTAATAATTCATTTGCTAAAAATCAAGGTTATAAAACTACATTTATTGTTTATGGTTGTATTGAAATTTTTATTGGTTTATTTGCAATTCCATTATACTTTTATGGTAAAAGAGTTAGAAGATGGACTGATGAAAAAGAATTATTAAAATGGTTATATGTTCATGAAGCACATCAACAAAATCAAAGTAGAAGTGGAAGTCCTGAACCAGAAGATGATACAAATGCATATAATGGAGAAAAAGAGACTGATGCTAGTAATGAAGCATCTGGTGAAGCATCTGGTAATTCTAATGAAGAAATTAATCAAAGTTCTAATAAATGAACTTCTTGCATACAAAAGAATTTTGAAAATTCATGAATTGATTATAATATAAAAGACTGGTTTCTTTTCTTGGGAGTGCTGTTTGAAGGTGGCTATTTGTGTTTTTATTGCATTAGAAATTAAAATAAAAAAAAAATTAGATAAATTTATACATACCTTATATACGGATACATTTTATGAATAGATACATGTGCTTTGTTTTGTTTAAATATAAATGATAAAAAATAGTAGTGTATTAACAAATATATTGAGTTAAATTCGAACATGATGATCCTAATTATGATCTAGCATAAAATCAAAAAATGTGTCCTGAACCATTTAAAGCAAAATCGAAAAAAAATCAACAAAAACAAAAACAAAACTAACAAATAACTTTATCCAATAATCAACACACATTTAAACATGACACTAGTGGAGGAAATACATCCAAATACATATAATAAAGATGTATATTTCACATCTTCAATAAATCTGACGTCGAAAAAGACGAAGAGTAGTTCAGTATCATCATCACAATCAAGCAAAAGAAAGAGATTGGCACCAGGAACATATAATTTAAGTGCTATGGAAAATTCTATTCATAATACAGTTACACCTATTGAACAAGTTGAATTAAGTAAAGAGAGTAAGAGATTTTCAGAATTGGATAAAGAGAATTATAATGAAGTTAAGATTGATTTACCAAAGACAGGTATTCATTTTGATTTTAATAGATATACAAGATTAAATAAAGATAAATCAAAGAATAAACCAAGTGTTAGAAAGATTCTTATATCTAGAAAGACATTAACCAATTATTTAGATGAAGATGAGTTAACAAATTCTATTCTTTTCAATTTAGTAACTAAAGGTCAATTTAAGAGAAATGATGAGATGAAACTATGTTCTATTTGTGGAGCTTCAGCACTTGGTAGTTGTGTTAAATGTAAGCAAAGAATTTGTTCAGTCAAGTGTTCTAATATTCATAATCAAGCCAGATGTATAGGTTATTAGTGTATTAGTGTGTATTAATCACTGTTTAATGTTTTAATGAAAAGTCAGCATGTATTTAGATCTTTTTAATTGTAGATGATTCAAGCTAAAAGTAATTACTACGAAGTACGACGCACTTGTCGAGAAAGGTAACTATCACCAACGCTAGTACAATACTATACATCAAACCAACTGAACGTATGAACTAACAGCATCTGCCATTCACGGTTAATCTGATCTTATCTAAATTTATCCCTATTGTTCCTGGAGATGATTTATTGCCTACGGAGAACCAGCTCGAGAAAACCAGGAAACCAGAAAGAAATATTTCACCAATTGAAGGAACCTCTTTGTAGATTTGGCAGACCACGATGATAAGTGTAGACAGAGAGTGGTAATATTACATAAGACACCTCCCTTTAGTTGTTGTGTTGTACTCTTTGTTGTTCTGTTTATACCAAAAAACTACAAAAAGCATCAAAATTTGGGGGGCGAAACGTGTTTTGTACCGACGGTTTTATTTATTGAATGTGTCAATATTTTTATCTCCCACGGACTTGGATCCTCTTTGAGCGGTTACACTTTAAATATCAAATATCCCAAAAATTAATATATAAACCCCCTTGAGTTCCTTCTTTTTTTATTTCTATTCCTTTTATAAACTATTCCCAAATATCAAGTTATTCTCTACTTTATATTTTACTTACTTTAATTAATTTTATTTTTGGTGGTATTATTTGTTACAAATTCATCTCCCCCAAATTTTAATTCGTTATCATTACACAAAATCAATTGTTTGCCACTAAACAAATTATAAACTTCAAATTTCAAAACCCAAGTCAACTATTAAACAATGGCTCCAGCTGCTGTCTTACAACCACATTCACATACAATGGATTGCTCTCATGCTCCAATTGAATTAAAGAATGAAACTCCAATTGATTTCTCAAACTTTGTTTTAACTACTTATACAAAAGATTCAAACCCAATTCCATTAAACTGGGGTGCTTCAGATCCAAAAGTTAGAGGTCCTGTCGTTGTTTCAAGAGCTAAAGGTGGTTTAGAAAAACATAATGCTATTGGTGCTCATTCTGGTCCTTACTCAATTTATCATGCTTTAGCTATTGGTTCAAATCAATTAAATCGTGAACATCATGCTGATTATACTAATGCTCAACCAGCTTTTGAAATTAAACAACAACCACAATGGGGTGACAAAGAAAAGATTTGTTCAATGGATCCTTTTGGTCATTTAACTCCTTGGTTA
The DNA here is from genome assembly GCA_030563805.1 of Ruyongia namnaoensis. NCBI lineage: Eukaryota > Fungi > Ascomycota > Saccharomycetes > Phaffomycetales > Wickerhamomycetaceae > Ruyongia > Ruyongia namnaoensis. The sequence continues at coordinate 19,038 of JAJMKA010000016.1, forward strand.
TTTGCTGATGTTGCTGATAAAGAAAATGTTGAAATTAGACCAACTATTTCAGTTACTAAAGCTCATATGCAATTATCAGAAATGAAAGAAGCTGTTCAAGAAGGTAGATTAAAAGTTGATGGTAAAGTTGTCATTAACTCAAATGGTGATTTAAATGTTTCAAAAGTTGCTGTTGAACCAGTTTGGTATTTACCTCATGTTGCTAAAAGATTTGGTATTACTGAAGATGAATTAAGAGTTTCATTATTTGAAGATACTAATGGTATGTACCCAGAATTAATTACTAGACCAGATATCAAAGTCTTTTTACCACCAATTGGAGGTTTAACTGTTTACATCTTTGGTGAACCATCATATATTTCTGATCCAACCAAGAAATTAGCTTTAAGAATTCATGATGAATGTAATGGTTCTGATGTCTTTGGTTCTGATATCTGTACTTGTCGTCCATATTTAATCTTTGGTATTGAAGAAGCTGCTAAAGAAGCTCAAAAGGGTGGTTCAGGTTGTGTTATCTACTTTAGAAAAGAAGGTCGTGCTTTAGGTGAAGTTACCAAATATTTAGTTTACAATGCTAGAAAGAGAGGTGGTGATACTGCTGCTGAATACTTCCATAGAACTGAATGTATTGCTGGTGTTAGAGATATGAGATTCCAACAATTAATGCCAGATGTTTTACATTGGTTAGGTGTTACCAAGATTGACAGAATGTTATCAATGTCAAACATGAAACATGATGCTATTGTTGAACAAGGTATTCCAATTATTGAAAGAATTCCAATTCCAGATGAATTAATTCCAGAAGATTCAAGAGTTGAAATTGATGCTAAGATTAATGCTGGTTATTTCACAACTGGTAAGATTTTAAATCAAGATGAATTAAAGGATGTTAAAGGTAGAGAATGGAAAGATGTTGCTTAAATCATTTATCATTCATTAAATTTAATATAATAGCATTTCAAAAAACTAAAAAAAAAAAATCATTGTTCATCATTTACCAACCTTGTTATAGAATAACAATCTCAATTATATTATCATTTCAAAAACTTAAATCAATATTATTTATACACTAGTATTGAAAATGACAGGTTTTCATGTACAGCTTCCAAAAAAACTTTTTACATTAATTCAATCTGTTTTAAGTTTTGTTGATTGATTCCTTCTTGATCATGATATTATTGTTAATCATCCTTATTAAATTTGACGTTTTTTACTCATTTTTATTAACTTCAGTTCTTTTTTAATACTTTTTTTATGTATAATACAATTCAATTTATGAAATAACTAATTTAAATTAAAATAGTAGATCGTTATTATAAACTTTATAAATCTCACTAATTCATTGCTATTGTTATTATTTTCAGTAAGTGCTACAAAATTAACTAGTAAGTGCTACATAACCAAAACGTAAATATAGTAAAAATCCAACAAAAATTGTTTTTATTTAGAACAATTGAAAATGGTATAACATGACACTATTGCACAATTATATTCATGTCTTCATCTAACGACTAATGTCAAACCATTTATCTTGGAGTACAGTGTAAATATTTTTGTTGTTGATCAATCTGCAGTGGACCTCAAAAAAAATTATTAAACCCAGGTGTAAGAAATTTTAACGAATAACAATGAAGTATTCAAGAAATTTTAATTGTGAGCTAACAATTAACAATTAACAATTAGTATGAGCTTAGCTCAAGTCCTTTTTTGGTAAATCAGGTGTAAGAAATTCAATTATATAAAGAGAGGTAAAGAACTACATAATAAAATATTAATTTTTTCAATCTTTTTTATTTATTTAATTTAATCATAATTAAAGAAAATGTTTTAGATATTTGGAAAGGTAAAAGATCCTATAATTAAATCATCATATCAAAGAATCATAATAGTAAAAAGTTTTATAATTTTATTTCAAAACACACAGATTACTATAAATCTATAAGTTCTATAAGGATCTTATTTTCATAGTTTAAAAAAAGTTATAATAAAAGAGCTTAAGCTTGAGTTGAAGTTGAAGATTCTTGATGTTTATCAGCTGGGAAGATTGAACCAATTGAACCAATAGTAGTTGAATCAGATTTTAAGTTTAATTCATATTTATCAAAATGTAAATCTGGGTTATATTCTTTCATTGATTCAAATTTACCACCATCATTTGAGAAATTTGAAACAACATGTTGTTGATCTAATTGACTAATGATTTTTTGATCCATTGCAACATGATTAAAGAATTTTGAACAAACTTGAACACAATCAGATTGTCTTTCACCTAAGACGAAATGAGTACCTTCTAATTCTCTAATTTCATGATTTGGGAAATATTTATTTAAAGCAGCTTTACCATCAGCATTAACGAATTCAGAATGAGTAGCTTTAATAATAATACATGGACCATCATAAGTTTTACCTTCAACTAATTCAGTTGGCCAATCAGAGACTTCATGCATAACATCATATAATGGTTCAGGATTAACAAAATCAATTTGTTCTTTATTAATAGTATTTGATAAATTTGTTAATAAATATTGTCTAATACCAGCATTTGGAATTTTCTTTTTTAAGATATCATTAGCTTCACGTTTCCAATCTCTTGAATGTCTATCAATTTTTGATAATTTAACAGCTCTAATTGATTTAACTAAGAAATTTAAGAAATCTTCAATATAAGGTTGTTTAATTGGAGAATTATCAATAGCAACAAAGGCATTAACTAATTCAGGTTTTAATAAAGCAGTTAATTCAGCAATTTTAGCACCTAATGAATAACCAACTAAATTAACTTTTTCTAATTTATGTTGTTGACAGAAATCAATAACATCATGAGCTAAAATTTCATAAGTGAATGGGAATCTAATTGGAGATTGACCATGATTTCTTAAATCTAAAGTATACATTGGAGCTTCAGTAGCTTTTGACATATAATCAGTTAATTGAATATAATGAGATTTTGAACCAAAAATACCATGAACAAAGACAGTTGGAACTTTTGGATCTGGATGCAGTAGTGTTGAAGTTGATGGAGCTTTATATAAATATTTTAATTTTAATGGAGCATTTGAGACAGCATTTGATTTAGTAGCATTTCTTAATAGTTGTGTGAAAAGCATCATGAAATATTTTTTTATTGAATAAGTTAAGAGAGAATATAAGTAATTAATTTAAATTTGAATTGAATGAAAAGTTTTGAATATTATTATTTATGATGATTATTGGAATGAAAAGGACTGTTGATTAATATTAATGATATCTTTAAAAAAATTTTTTAATATCAGATGAATTTCAAAACAAGAACAAAGAGAAAGGAAAAGGGTACAATTAATTGATAAAGTGAAAAGAAGAGAATTAAGTTTATTTAAATACTAAATTGTACAAAATAGAAAAAATTTAAATCACCATGAATCGGTCTTTATGGCTTTTTGTTTCCATTGAGATTATTTTTGTTGTTTCGACTAAAATTTCTATTATAAAATTTTTGTGTCGTTTGGAAGAAAATTTTTGTGTTTCTTTGTTTTTTTTTAAAAATTTGATACGGATTTAAAAGCGAGTCTTTGTTTAAAATGTAGTTTTTGATGGAACAAAAGAGTGGGAAAGCAGAGTTTGGATCTGTACTTCTTTCGAGGGTGTTGATGGGTAGTGTAGTATGGTAGTAGTTGAGAAAGAATGGAGTTTGTATGAGGTCTGTAGGGTGTACAATTGACGTTTTAAAAGTAGCAGAGAGCCAGTGGGAAGTAATAGTACGCGCTTAAATCTCTGTGTGAGCGCTAGGCAGAGAGCTAGGCAGAGACCACCCTAACTCTAGGCAGACGCTCTAGGCAGAACACCAACAAATTTAATGCGAAGTTCGAAATTGGATCGGGAGATTTGATCCGGATTTCATTCTCCAATTTCTTTTTTATTGTTTTGTGTCAAAGAGAATTTTTATAGAGGAAAGGCCCTTGTGAAAATAGATTAGAGGAAGAGAGGGTGGGTACAAAGGAAGAGCAGATAAGATTGAGGAACGTTTCATCCAGTAGTGCTGAGTGTATCTGATATCACACACAAACACAACAAACAGCTACAAATCACAGTGAATTGAGATCGATTTGAGAGCGATGAGATGTGTTTTTTTTGTTTGGCAGGGCTAAAAATTACTGCTTCTGTTCTTAAGGCCTTCAACGCTTCAACCAACAACCAATCAACAGTTTCTTTCGCTCTCCGTTCTCAAAAAAACTGCTTCAATCTCTTCAATCTGTAACCTCTAATATCACTGCTATTTTCTTCAAGTTCAGCCACTCAGATTGGAACAATTAAAAAATTTAAATTTCGTGTTTTCGTGTTTCTTCTATACATTTTAGTGGGGGCGTTAAGAACTACAAATTACACTCTCTCTAACAGGTTCAAATCAGTAGCGGTAACCTAACATCTATCTATATAATTTCAACACTAATACTAACTAGCTAGGGAACATCACTTGATGGTTCGATTGTATACTCCTTTACAAATATCTCAATTTTATATCGGTTCAGTTTAATTTTAATTCTCAATTCTAACCGCTAATATTTGGTTATGTTAAATAGGAGAATCAGTACAGGAGAAATAAAACTGTTTTTTTTTCATTTAGCCAGCCAATCTAGTAGTATTCTCGAAATAGGAGTAAAGTTATATAGTAAACTGGTTAATGGACAATGAACAAGATATCTTCTCAAAGTATTGCAATTGACATTGTTCTCATCTCTCCTTTCGCTTGCTGGTAGAACAGTACTGGTGTTAAATATTTTAACAGTGTTAATTATGCTGTTCCTTCTCCATATTGTATTGTTCTCCAAACTTCACTAGGAGAACCGAAAATCCTAAAGTGACACAAAAAAAGATTTCGATATAAATGGTCAACTCAACAAGTACTTACTCAAATAACCATTTGTCTCTTTTATCAATTATTTCCATTATTTATACCTTGGACAATTCACTATTTCATTTCAACTCATAATCTTATTTTGACCATCCCATAATTATCAAAATTCATTCATTCAAACCCCAATTTTCCATTATTTTCCAACAAATTACAAAATAACACATTAACGAGTTAAAAGATAAAATAATATAGTATAACCAGGAACTATGGATCTAATGGATAATTTCAAAATCAATAAATAACGTCCAGTATTAGTACTAATTTAACGTTAAGCTCGATGATACTAATTTTCCCTCATCAATATTTAACACCAGTAAATAGTAATCAAAATATTCAAATCTACTAGTAATTAATTATCAAATAGCCTATTTTGAATTATCTTATCATCACCATCTTTCTAATTATCATCCCAGATCTTGCATTTAATAATAATGGAAACGATAATTAAATATTTAACTCATCCAACCGGATGCGATTTTATAAATAATATTTACTGGTAATTGGATTAAGGTACACAAAGCAAAAACTGGTAATTACGTCCATAATTAAGTACGTCAATACAACAACAAAAATATATATAATTTAGAATTAATATTAATGAAAGATTAAGTAATATACACACATTGACACAATAGTAATTTAAAAAAATTGAAAAAAAAAAAATTAAAAATAAAAAAACAAACAAAATTCAAAAAAAAAGGTAATATACACCTTATTATTCATCATATTCATCATCACTATCTTCAAATCCACCACTATCATCATCTGTAGGATCAAATTCTTCACTTTCAGCATCAGAAACAATATATTTCTTAGCTGGTTTAGTTCTAGTATTTCTCTTAACTGGTTTAACTGGTGAACTTAACATATCAACATCTGAATCTGATTCTTCTGATGATTCTTTTAATGGAGAATCTGAATCTGAATCTGAATCTAATGATAAAACTTTTCTCTTCTTAACAGCTGGTTTTGGTGAAGCTTTTTTAGCAGTAGTAGTAGTACTTGTAACTTTAACCTTATTAATAACTCTCTTCTTTGGTGCTGCTGCTTTAGCTTTAGGTTTTGGTTTTTCAATTTCTTCAAAATCTGTTTCAGAATATTGTGCTTCAGATTCTTCTTCATCTTCAGAATCATCTAAAACTTTGGCACTTCTCTTAGTACTCTTTTTATCACCACCATATTTAGTAACAGCCTTCTTAGTAACTTTAGGTTCTTCATCTTCTGAATCATCTTCTGATAATGACAGATCAATAACTTGTGGGTTTGATTTATTTTTTGGTTTAGCAGCAGTAGTTGTTTTAGCTTTTGGTTTTGGTTTTGTTTCCTTTTCTTCACTATCTTCTTTATTAAATGATGAAACAGATTTTTGGAATCTTGAGAAAAATCCACTAACAGCACCAGTACCACTCAACATATCTTCAGCTGAAACATCATTTGTAACCTTTTTATCTTTAGTTGGTGTACCAAAAATACTAGATTTACCAAAAATTGTTTTAAATTCTTCTTTTGGTTCTTCATCTTTAACTTTTTCTTCAACTTTTGGTTTTAATAAATCAGTAATCTTCTTTTGGTCTTTATTATCATCACTAATATCTTCAATCTTTGGTGTCTTTTCTCTCTTAACTTTAGTAGTAACAGCAACAACTTCAGGAATTGGAACTAATTTACCTTTTCTCATATCAACTTCTTTTTTACCTTTCTTAGCAGCTTTCTTCTTCTTTGAACCATATTCTTCATCATCTAATTCATCAAGAATGTTCTTGGTAGCTTTCTTTGAACGTTTACCGCCCTTTTTACCAGTAACTAAAGTATTACGTTTAATTTCATCTTCTTTTAAGAATTTAGTCCATGAATCCATAAAGTCATCTAAATCTCTATTCCAAAGATCTTTAGCTGATAATTTTAATAATTCAGTTAATTCATCTTCTTTATTGGCTTGTTGTTGTAATAATTTTTCATATCTTTCTTTAGTTAAAGACCAAATTGGCATACCTAATAAATAATCATAACTTGACAGAACAGTTTCACGAATATGTAAATTAGAAGCATTACCAGCTTCAACAATAGCAGCATCTTCATCACTACTATCTTCATCAGCAATAATGGCACCTTCAGTTAATTCATCCTTTGATGGTTTTGTGTGAATTGGATTACCCTTTTTATCAAATTTAGGGAATTTGAATGCAATTAAATCTTCAATTAAATCAATTCTCTTTCTATTATTAATATTTAATTCTTTATCAATAATTAATTTAATAAATCTTGCTTGACTTGAAATTCTTTCCAGTTGATTTGATAATTCTTTTGCTAAATTATCTTTACGTAATTGATAATGTTCTAATCTAATATAATAAAATTCTTTTTGAATCTCATCAACATTATTATATTTCTTAATACGACCTTGTGGATCAAATAAAACCATATTACTTAAATTAATACTTGAAACAATCTTAAATTGTTTATAAAGACCATTTTTAGCAACGATAGAATCATATTGAGCTCTTGTCAATGTAACAACAAATCTGACATGTAAACCATGTTGTTCTTGTAAATCTTTAATCCATGGAACTTTTTTATCTTCAGTACTTAAAGCTTGTAATAAATGTTCTTTAACTGTTGCAGTCCAAGTTGTTGCAGGTAATTCAGTAATAGCTAAAATAACTTGTTTATCATCTTCTTCAATGATTTCAATATTACCATACATTAAATATTTATCACTTTCAACTTTTTGCATTTGACCTGTCCAACCTTTAAACCATGGATGAATTTCTTTTAATTCTTCATCTCTCATTAATCTTCTCATATTATCAACTAAATCTTCAGGATTAAATTGTGGAATATTTGAACTCCAACCTGAACCAATACCTTCAGAACCATTAACTAAAACCATTGGAATAACTGGTAAATACCAAGTTGGTTCAACATTTTCACCATCATCTTGTTCATAATTATATAATGGATCATCAGCAGGATTAAAAATCTTTCTAGTAATTGGTGTTAATTCAGTATAAATATATCTCGCAGCTGATGCATCTTTACCACCCATATTTCTAGTACCAAAAGAACCATTAGGTTGTAATAGATTAATATTGTTTGCACCAATGAAATCTTGAGCTAAACCAATAATTGTTTGAACTAAAGATTGTTCACCATGATGATAACCAGTATGTTCAGAAATATAACCAGCTAATTGAGCAACTTTAATTTCATTTCTTAAATTACGTTTAATTGAACCATAAATAATTTTTCTTTGGCCAGGTTTTAAACCATCTAACATTTGAGGAATTGATCTTAAATTATCAGCCATTGAGAATAAAATTAATTCTTTATTAATAAAATCTGAAATTGGAATTTCTTTAATATCATTATCTAAAAATGTACCAGGAACAAAATTTCTTAACCATTCTTTTCTATCATCAGCTTTCTTTTTAGAAAATGCTAAATCAATTAAACCTTTATCTTCTTCTTTAAGTGGTAAAAATGATTTTAAATGTTTTTCTAAATCTGAAAAATATTCACGACCTTCTTGTTGAGATGAAGTACCCAAACCCTTATAATACTTATGAGACCAAGTATATTGTTCACTTTCATTTTCAACCCAATCTTCATATTCTGGCATTGTATAAAATGCTAAAACATCTTTATAAGGTTTTGAAATTGTAACTTTAACAATTGGTGTAATAAATTCTAATAAAAATCCTGGAACATTTAATAAACCTGGGAAAGAAGATTCTAAGAAATTGATTAATAAACCTTTAATATGTGAACCATCATGATCTTGATCTGTCATAATCATAATTCTACCATATCTTAAAGAAGTAACATCATCATATTTCTTTTTATGTTGAAGACCCATAATTTGTTTAATAGCTTGAATTTCAGCATTTTTAGTAACTTGATCAGCTCTTGCTTCTCTAACATTTAAAACTTTACCTCTTAATGGGAAACAACCATAATAATCTCTACCAACAACGGCAAGACCAGCAACAGCTAATGAAAGCGCAGAATCCCCTTCTGTTAAAATTAAAGTACATTTATAACCTTCTTTTGTACCAGCTTTATTAGCATCTTCTAATTTTGGATGATTTGTAATTCTTGATTTTTTAGAACCATCAGTCTTTTTTAAAGCTTTTTCAGCATTTTGTTGAGCAATATCCATAATTTTTTCAATAAATTCAGTTTTTAAAATATCATCAATAAATTTATCAGGTAAGATTGGATCAGAACCAAATTGAGGTTTTCTTGTACTTAATTGTTCTTTTGTTTGTGAAGTAAAAGCAGGATTTTCAATTAAACAATTAATAAAGATAAACATATTATTTCTAATTTGGAAAGGCTTAACATTTGAACCTTTATATTTCTTTTTAATAAATTCACTAACTTTATTTGAAATTTGATCAGCAATATAATTAACATGAGGACCACCTGAAGTTGTAGCAATTGAATTAACAAAAGAAATTTGATTAAAAGAAGAATCAGAACAACCAAAAGCTACTTCCCAACGACCTTTTGCCTTTGGATTATCAATTTTGGAATAAATGATATTTTTTTTAGTTTTTAATTCTTCTTCAGTAATTTCACCAGAATCAATTCTTTTCTTTTGTAAAGCTTTAATATATAATTCAACATATTTATTAAAAGATTTAATTGGGATAATTTTATCATTTAATTTAACAGTGACATCTTTAACAGTACCAGCTAAATCAAAAACACGACGATATAAAACACCTAAAATATCATCATCTAATTTATCCATATGAAATTTATTTAAATCAGGTTTAAAAGTAATTTTTGTAAATTCATTTTTAGAATCTTTCTTTTTCAATTTTTCAATTTTTGGTTTACCAGTAATTGACATATTATTTGACCAAGTTTGAATATAAGATTTTTCATTTGATTTATCAACAGTTTCAAGAGTAAAAGAAGTTGAAAAAATATTACATAATTTAGCACCATAACCATTTCTACCACCAGTAACTTTTTTTTCATCATCATCATAATTTGAAGAAGTTAAAAGATTACCAAAGATTAATTCAGGGATATACATTTTTTCCTTTTCATGCATTTCAATTGGAATACCTTTACCATCATTTTTAACAGATATTAAATTATTTTCAACATCAATATTAACTTCAATAGTTTTCATTGAAGGATCTCTAATTTTATTATCAGCTGCATTAACTAAAATTTCATCAAATATTTTAAAAAGACCAGGAACTATATGAACAATTTTTTCAACCATTGTTTCATTTTCTAAATCATAAATCCACATTAATTGTTCTTGATGTTCAGTTGAACCAATATAAGTATCAGGTCTCTTTAAGATATGTTCTAATTGAGATAATTTTTGATATTGATCAGATGCCTTTTTAGGTTTAGCGCTGATGTTTGCTTTATTAGCAGCATCAGCTAAAGGATTTGACATTGTTGTAAAATGTAAACGTGAACTATAACTAAAACTAGAACTATGATTTAAAAGTGAAAGAAAAGGGCGGTGATGATGGAAGAGTCTGAGTTTGTTAA